>JAJOZX010000561.1:517500-532500 GCA_023014485.1 Bathynomus jamesi
GTACCAATTACCTGAGCCACATCCCTTCACTATATGAAATTAATAGCGTCAAAATCCTAATTAACCGTGCCTATCAACTCTGTTTCTTCTACTTATCTTTCCGCAGTGAAAGAGAATGCATTCATAATTTCAGTATCAATAATTCTTTTCCCAAACATTTATTACAATTTCTAATCAGAAATTTTCACAATAAAATTTATCAACCTCCCCCTCTCAAAGTCCCCACCGTTAAAAAAACATAGAGTACTTTTCGTTTCCCTTTTACGAATACATCACTTACAAATACACTCAGAACTTCGCTACCTATTCACTCCTCTCCATCCCGAAATCAACTTTCAATTTGTATTCGTCAATAACAATAGCACTGAATCATATTTCAGTCATAAAGAAAACTCTCAACCCCTTGTATCGTCCACTATCTACTCTTTTAATTGTATTCGCTGCAAAGCAAATTATATTGGCAGCACCTTTCGCCAATATGAAACAAGAGTGGACGAGCATCGCGGTATCTCTACCAGAATCTTGCAACCTTTAAATAAACCGTCTACATCAGCTATAAGGGATCATTGCCATCTCCACAATCACCACTTGCTCCCCACCGGCTTCAGAATTATTGACTCCGTGCACGAACCATCCAACTTCCGTATCTTTAAATCCCTACATATTTTTAGTACAAAACCAACCATCACTGACTATAGTTCCGCCTTCAACCTTAGCATAGTCAAATAAACTCTCCCGCCTCACCACTGGAAATTCGCAACCATTCATCTTAACTCTTGCACAAATTCCGATGTGGATATCTCCACCACCGAACATTCATCCAATTACCAATTCTCCCTCAAATTGTTTAATCACACACTTCTAGAGAACCTGGTAACCTAACTTATGCACTCATTGTTACCCTATATCAGGGTTTCTTAACCTTTTCATGCACCTTAACTTTTCATGCACATTAAACATTCATTGCATTGCTACGTTTGATAAAATAAATTGCTTTTTATGAGGCAGGAGGGGGTCAAGGGCTTCACTATAGTGCTCGCGAGCAAAGTTTTAGGTGATGGTGGAGAGCACTTTACACAACTTAAAGAGCACTTTGGTGCTCGTGAGCACCAGGTTAAGAATCCCTGCCCTATATTTTTCAGCCCTGTTTGATTATTACTCGTATATTTTAACTGTCACCGTATTCTTTTTATACCTTTTACACTCGTACATCTCTCTTTTAGGATTCTACAATTAATTATGTCATATATTATAGTAATGCATTTTTTATCTCATTATATTTTTTATATAATTTTGTTCATTATATCTAATTATTTTTCTTACGTCTGTTTAGTTTTTAATTTTTTAGTACTTTTTTTTCTCATTAAATTACACCTCCCCATAAACAAAGGCTTCAATTAAATTATTTATATATATATATATATATATTATATATATATATATATATATATAATATATTATATATATTATAATATATAAGTATATTTAATGGCTCTTCTAAGTATTCGTACAGAGAAATATTTCAGTATATTCGTCCTTATCATTTGTACTATTCGTTTGGAAAAATTTAACAAATAAAAAAAAATTTTAACTCCAATATACACGGTGAACCAAAAGTAGGTGGACAGTAGGTTGAATACGGTTTGTGTTATATTATATTATAACTATGGTGTTCATTATAACTATGGTGTTTGTGTTATATTATATTAAATATTATAACTAAATTTATTTAAATATTATTTTGTATTATAGTATACAAATAAATTAAATATGTATTCTCAAAATAAACGTTGTCATTTACTGTCCACCTACATTTGGTTCACCCTATATAATGTAAAACATCAAAGAATTTGAGGAAAATAAAAAATGTTGAACTGCAAAAGTTTCGTACATTTATTTACAAAATTATTTAATACTTTGCGTGTCCGCCCTAGGCTTGAAGAATTCAAATTTTTTATCAGTAGTTGGTTGTTTATTGATTAGAGCCTGGCAATTCTGAATTCTTGAATTTTCTGTGAATCTTCATAGCTATACAAGCCATTAGTAAGCAGTAGGTCGTCGTGGTAAAGAGCTCTCTACAGAGCTTAAGAGATCTGTTATTGTGCGCACGAGTGGAAAGAGTTATAGGAAGATAGGAGAAGACCTACGAATTCCATTTACAATGGTTGCTGCAGTTATAAAAAGTAGTATGGGCGCAAAAGGGGAGAGTGCAATGCAATTGCAAATGTTGATCAATGTTGCAAGCGTGCCAACCCCCTCCCACCCCATTTGTTGCAAGGCACCCAGCAGTGTCAACCTCCCATTTGTTGCACGATACCCGCTAAGGGGGAGAGGGTTGCTGCAAGAGCAACAAGGGGTATACAACTTGGAGGCGGAGTTATCCCCCAAGTTGCAATGAACTCCCGCTGGGGGAGACCTCTTTGGGGGAGATGGTGGGACAGCCTCACCCCCAAAGGGGTATACTTAACCTAAGAGAGAGGAGAGAGAGGAGGAGAGGTGTTCGCTTTACAGGAGCCAAGCGCATATTAAGACTTCAGCCGAGCGGCCGTTGGCTTATAGGGCCCCTAATCAGTCAGTCGGCTTAATCAGCCAGTGCCGCCAGGCATTATCAGCCAGTTGGCACAGTGTATACTTCGTTTTGGCAAGTACATACCCGTTTATACGCCCATAAAATATTACGATTATTTGCGTCGGGCTCGGTGGCGGCGCGTCCTTTCGCGGTTGGTAGCCAGGGTAACCTAATGATCCGTGTTAAATTGTAGGTCTAAAGTGGAGTGTAAACAGCCTTTCACGAATGGTAGATAAAATGGGTAACCAATCTCCCTCATCGCTCTTTCTCTCTCGCGCTCTCTCTCTCTTATATATAATATCTATATATATATATATATATATATTTCCCCGTTCAACCGTAGATCTAAGGTGGAGTGTAAACATCCTTCCACGGTTGGTAGGGGCAACCAGGGGATTCCGTTAAACTGTATTGTAACACACGATAATGTTCTTTATCTGTTTGTTTATTTCCCTCTCCCTCTCTCTCTCTCTCTCGCGCGCGCGCTCTCTCTCTCTCTCTCTATATATATATTTCCCCGTTAAACCGTAGGTCTAAGGTGGAGTGTAAACATCCCTCCACGGTTGGTAGGGGCAACCAGGGGATCCCGTTAAACTGTATTACAACACTCGATCATGTTTTTCTGTTTGTTTATTTCCCTCTCTCTCTCTCTCTCTCTCTCTCTCTCTCTCTCGTGTATATATATATATATATATATATTTACCCGTTTTAAAAGTAAGTCTAAGGTGGAGTGTAAAGCTTGACCTTCGCCAGAATGAACAATTCGGGCGGAAACCAAAGAAAGCCTATATATGTACAGTTCCGGAAAAAAGCTCATCTAAAAAATTCTGAAAATTAGTACAAGAAACGTACACAAAATTTATAATCACGTCAAATTGTATTAATTAACTCAGCCTCTACCAATTCTGATAATTATTCTTTTAAATTATTTTATATCAATGTAAAACGCGTTAATTCCTTTATTTATATATATATATATATATCTTCGTTCACATTTAAAAATAAAATTTGAAACATGTTTTCTACAACAACAAAATTTAATTACGGGCTATAAACACCCTCTCACTTCCATTCTGAACTTTTCTCATATATATATATATATATATATATATGTATCTTAATCTTAAGTCCCTTCTGACCGTTGTCAGGTGGGGTCCTTCATAACGATGCGCCGGTATCTCCGCCACGCAGCCCGATCTCTTGCCAAATTCATCATCTCTCTTACTGGGAGTCGCGCATTCGAGTTCCTCAAGCTTCGTCACCATGTTCTTGGTCTTCCCCTTTGTCTGTTACCGTGCATTCGTCCGTATAGTACGGTCCTCGGCCATCTTCCAGCATCCATTCTTTCGACACGACCATACCATCTCCTCTGTATGTCATTCACTCTCTCCACGATGTTCTGATCCAGCTCGGCCATCTCCCGCACTCTTTCATTACTTATCCTCTGTTCCCACCTTACATTTAGTATCCTCCTAAAGCAGTACATTTAAAATGCCAGCAATTTACGTTCTTCTTTCCGTTTCATCACCCAACACTCCGCTCCATATAATACAGTAGGTATTACTACGCTATTCATGAGTCGAAGCTTCAATTTGCGCGAGATGGATTGGTTCCTCCATACTTTTGTCAGTCTCCCAGTCCGATTCTATTTCTTATTATATTATACAAGCCGGCATCCTCGGTATAATATACACCCAGATATATATATATATATATATATATATATATATATATATATATATATATATATATACACACATTGTTTAGCATTAAATTATACAGCCCAGCGTCGGGTTAATCTTATTTCCATTCTCTCGACATCATAAACTTTGGTGTTTATTGAAACACTACATCACACGTCTTTGTTTTTTAAAATTTATTTTTGTACCGAAAGCAAAGGTACATATGTACATATCTCTCTCTCTCTCTCTCTATCTCTCGCTAAATATATTAATCAGCGAACTGCTCGAGACCGTAAACTTTGTGCTAATCACCCGCAACCAGCCCGCATCTGTTATTTTTAAACTTATTTATTGAGTCGTATAAGATTTCAACGACACGATAAATTTTACAGCATGGGTAATTAACTATCTTCCACTTTTATGTTTCAGACATCATAAAACGTTTCACAATCCAACCTCAACTCTCTCTCTCTCTCTCTCTCTCTCTCTCTCTCTCGGTCGAATACAAGATAAAAAAACAAAGCGTTTCTCGTCTCTCCACGAATGGGGATATCTGACACGCCCCAGATTTCACGGGGCAACCAATCACAGCCCTGTGGATGGAGCCCAGGACCTCTGTTCGTCCGCTATGCAGGCCTACACGTCAAGCCTCGCCAAAAATTCACCGCTAGCCAATAAGAAGTTAGCGTTTGTGTGTTGTGGGGTGGTCACAAGCCCCTTTATAAAAGGGGTCACTTTGATCTCAGAGCCTCAGTTCATTGATTTTCGTGCTTAGTGTTTTTGAAATACCAACCATGAGCCAGCTGTACGACTCCCCCGATCTGTTTGAAGCTCAATATTTTTTTGCTCACGCCTCGCGTCTAATTTTCAGCGCTGCAGATCGAGATGAACTTTTATCTATGCAGTTTGTTACGGAAAATTGTGCCGAAATGCATGAACCGTTCAATGAAGACGATATTAAAATGTAAGTAATTATATTTTGCGGCTCATTCAGTGTTAACTTATAAGTGCCTAACCTAGCTCTATTCTGTTTTCCTATAAAGAAAAATTATCCCAGGACTCTCTCGTTTATAATAATATAACCTAACCGGGACATAATATATATATATATATATATCGGCCAGGACTCTTTCTCGTTTATAATAATATAACCTAACCGGGACATAATATATATATATATATATATATACGGCCAGGACTCTTTTTTGTTATAACAATATAACGTAACCATAAAAGGCCGCAATAAATGCGTTTTGAAATTTTTTAATTATTCTGTTTCCTTCGGGTTATTTCGGCATATATATATATATATGGTGTGTTTTTATTTGTACATTTCTTGTACAGGTAGGATTTTAGAAATATTAAAAACTATTAAGATTTGTCCGCGGATTCGAGACCCGTTGCAGGCAGACGGAGCATAGCACACCCAGCTAATCTTACTTTTGAAAACTGTCAGGATATCTGCTTGTGCTTACAATTTGCTGTTAGCCTAACCTAGCTTTATTTTAGTTAATTTATAAAAAGCCGTAATAAAGCGAAGTGAACTGCTATCTGTCAGAGGGCCGGTCTCTATTCATATATTATATATATATATATATATATATATATATATATATATATATATGTTCCTCTGTGTGTATTTTGGGTGAAAAAACAATAGGTTTTTATTTATTGTCCAGTCTCATTAGAAATATTAAAAACTATTAAGAATTGCATGCGGGCTCGAGTCCCGTTGCAGATAGACGATGTCTTAGCACTCGAAAACTGTTAGGATATCTGCTTATGGTACAATTTGCTGTTAGTCTAACCTAGCTTTATTCTGAATTTTTCTACAACGTAAAAATTAATCCCATTATGTTTTTAATTATTGTCTGTTTCCATTGTGATTATTTCGGCATATATATATATATATATATATATATATATATATATATATGGTGGAGCTTTAATAATATTTTTCTCGATAATTCAGCACCAGTAGGATTTTTAAATTACCAAAACTTTTAAGAATTATCTGCTTTTTATATAATTTTTAAATTCGTGGCATTTCTCTTATTGTAGCTCTTTATTTTTACTTAACCTTATAGGACCGATGCGGAACTTGATCGTGTTATAGCTACTTTTGATGAAAGGGGAATAAATGATATGGATGCTTCTCCGCACAGCCAACCCAGTGACCTGAATACAGAAGTCGAGGTATTGGCTCACATCCGGTCCAGCGAGTGCCAGGTCATCGAGGAACTAATGTAAGTATTTTTGAGGTTAAGAACAAAACACATTGTATTTTCATTTATTAAATGGTAGAAAACATGTACAAAGCGGAACCAGTGTCCGTTAAATAAGTCTTAATGGCTACATTTTACAGTTACAAATGTATATACAACTTTACACAATATAGATATACACCTTTACACAATACAGCGGGTGCTAACATATGGGAACCTTTTTTTATCTGTCTGCATACACTTTTATCGTTCATCTCTGTGTCGCACAAATCGAATAATTTTAAAAAATTATAAATCCCTTCCCACGTGACATGTGCAGAGAAATGAAAGCAATACAGCCGCACGTTTCGCTATAATATCCTTGAAAACGATACGGGTTCCAACAATCTCAGGTACATGTAATTGCGCGATAAACTGCACAACACAGAATCATTCCAGGGCTGAGTGCCGAGTGAATCAAAATAGTACATTCTTTCCCTATTTTTAAAATAGATTGCAAACCAATGAATCCCTCACCCCCCAATGTCGGTGTTAACGATAAGTACCAGTTTCTCGTACTTGGCAGCTTCAATATTTCATTCTTCGCAACACCGATAAATTTGAGCGTGTGAAACGGTCACTTTTCATTACTCTCTGGAGTGTATTCGCGTCCATTTTAAAAGTCTGTGACCACGTTCCTGAAACGATCAACTTCTATTAGTGCCTGTGATTCGAGGTACACGAGTACACTATAGGCGCGTCTATAGGCTTGGCAAATTCCAACCTGACTGAGATATTCCCACTCTGCTGTGGACTTAAATGCGTATTTGCGCCAGCAGACAAGTCAGGCGTAATATCAAATGAATAAATGTTAAATTCTTCGACAAATTCTTTCTGCGTTACACCAAACCCAAGTTCGTCACAGCGCCTGTATTATGAGCCAGACTACTATATGCTCTCGCGCAGAGCGGGAACACAGCGTCTGATGAGTAGTCCGTAATCATGGTCCCTCCCAAAGCGATGCCATTTACGTATAGAGTAATATTTTTAAGGCCGAAATTCTCGAATTTAAAGGCACTCTTTTATATTTTCCATTCGTCGAGGCGTGGTCCTGCATTCCAATTAATATCCTTTTAGGTAGGACTCCAAGGGCCACGTTTTCTAGTTGCTTCGAGGCCAACCCGGCGGGCACCGTGTATAGTTTGATCTGTACCCTGTTAATTGGGTATTTTACTGTGGCGTGTATTAAGTCTTTCTCAATTTCTATTTGTTTTGGCGAACTTAATTTCACTCGGCGTATACGCAAATACGTCTCCATGATGTGAATCACAACGGGTTTCGCGCCCTCTTCTTGATCAGACCCAGATTTATGCAGATCTCAGGAATCGTGCGGGTAAGCTTCAACTTCATATCCACCCCGTTCATAAGCAGTTTCTCCTGGAATGTGAAATCTGTATGAAGACGTCCAAAACATTCGTATATCTTTTTTTTAGAATTTTTAAATTTATCCTTTATACCATTTTCATCTTTAGTATGGTAATATCCCTCGGCGGTTAAAAAGGTGTCCTTCGCTTCTTTTGAAAAGTTGAGGACATTTTCCAGATAGGCTCGTAGGTGGTAGTACCCCGTTCCTGCCGAGATGTTAACCTGGTTTAAATACACCTCACACTGGCTGAATATGGAGTGTAAAAAGTTGGTTTCAGGGTAGGCAGAGTAACTATCATCGCAGTCCGTTCCATCAGAATGGGCTATACGCAGTTTAGCGTACATGTGCATGCAGCTCGGGTCAAAAAAGTAAGGGCCTGAGCTGGGTATCACGAATTCTATAGGGGCACTCGGGAACTAATTGTGTTTAATGGGTTAATTGTAATAAAGTCGCTATGCTCAATAGAGACCTGAGTGGGGGCATATCAAAGAGGGACAGTTCCGATTTACAGCATTGTGAACTACACGGATGGATGAAACGCGCCATGACGAGTCAGAAATAGTGCCACCTCCTCGACAAGTATTAGTCAGCCTATGATTCGTGAGAGTAGTGTCCTCAGCTTATATCAGTTAAAAAAATGATCAGCCATAGGTTTCATACGCTTAGAGCACTTCTTTTTTATTTCCTTTTACGTTTAGCGCCACGTGATGGTAACCCCTTCTTCCTGGCAGATCTCTTCTTTCCGCCACCACGCATTTTTCTCTTTGCATCTTTGATGATTTCGTCCCGTGTACGTTTTAAATGTTTTTTTAGAGCTTCTTTAGGCTTAGTTCCGCCCATTATGTCTTCTGCCGCGTTAAAACCTGTTTGTAACGCCTTCCGCCCTAGGTACCTGGCACCCCTCTTCAACAGTGGGACAGCGGTGCGTAGTATGGATGAAAAAATGGATCCAAGTCCACTCCCACGCTGGTATCTCACTCCTCGGTAGACTGTGAATGGCCTTCGGTCATTATAAACGGCGAAAGTGTAGTTTCACTGTTAAGCTCCCATCACCGAATGGGAAATTTTTTCCCTCAATCGTTCTTATATATATCGAGATGTTGGTTAATAGATTAGTCGCAACATTCACATAATGGGGCTTGTCATATGTAATGCTCAAACTTTTCCCTCTATGGTTGGGGATGTGTGCAATGCGCAGCAGGCGCGCCTGGGTGTCCCCAACAAATTGGTGCTCTACGATATTGCTGTAAATATAGCACATGTCTGGGGGCGGAGAGCTTTCACCCAATTTCTCCATCTTCAATTGATACATTAAGCTGGACAAGTCATGCTGTGCCTCGTGAAAGGTATCTCTTTGGAGAGCTGCGCTATATCGGCCCTCAGCCACAATTGTGAACAGCTCTTTATCTTTAATATTTCTACTAAGCGTTGACTTTAACTTCAATGTGCATGCAGGCGTGTCTATGTTTACGACTTCAAAAAGTAAATCGTTTGTCAGGTACGACTTTTCAAGACTCTTGTTTAACCCCGTCACAATGTCCATGGCTGTATCATAATGCCCGATTCCTAGCGATACATTTGTGCTATAGTACCGTTCCTCACCGAACAGGACTGAACGCATAGTATTGTCTAAGGTTATGCCTAATTTTTCGCACTCATCGATTCTTCTAAGGATCAGAAATATGATTTGCTCATTTTCAAGAGTTAAAAATTTGGAGACTAACTGGAGTTCACATAACCCACCTCATACGAATCACGCTCCAATTCAATGGGTCCGTGGAGTTCTGTCACAAAGTTGGCGAGGGTGTTGTTAGGATGTACAGAGAGAGAAGAAGAGGACGGGAGTGTGACATAGAAGTGGCTAGGCGCCATGTTGCATACTAATTAAGCTTCATTATTACAGCAGCTTTTATATAGGCTTTCTGGGTAACCCAGCCATTTCACCAGGTACATTTTTCTCTTTCCTGAACCTTTGCTGCCTAAATTTTTTTCAATTTTAAACACACTTTTTCCTAAATTAAATGTCACTTTCTGCAACTCCTCGCGGTAAATGCCTCCTGCGATTTCTTCCCTATTCAAATCTTCAACGTAATACATCATTATCTCATCATTATCCATCCTTGCTCAAATCCCTTCGCGAATTTATTTCCCGAACGTGATAGCCTTACATAGTCATTGATTTTGAAATGTGTAGAGTGTGGTGGCGGTGCTCCATCTCTTCTCACCTCTGGCAGCGCACCTCTTTCTAAAACTTCGTTAGGCGTTGTGCCAATCGTACGGTGGTGTGAACGGTTGTATGATGAAGCCAATGACCAGAACGTTTATAAATTTGTATGTGTTTTTATGTGTAAAATAGCGATGCATGCGCTCCTTTATGGTACGTTGAACTCTTTCAGCTAAAGAGGCCTTATGTATAGAACTGCTAGTGTAGTAACTGATATTAAACTCTGTCAGCATGTTCTGAAAAGCGCGACCTATAAATTCTTTCCCCATATCCGTACAAAAATAGCCAGGAACCCTTTCTTCTTTTAACATCAACGTTTTGGTCGCTTTAGCAACTGTTTCAGGCGATTTATTTTTCAGGGAATTAGCCACAGATATCTAGAGAATACATCTATTATGAATAGGATGTAGCGGTATCCGTCATTATACACTGAATATCTTTGCATGTCTGTTAAATCCGCTTGCCAAATAGAGTCAATCGAATCCGCGGTTGTCTTGGCCGTTTTAAACCTTTTTCTCACGGTTTATGAAGTGTATAAGCATCCTGTTCCCGCAAAAACCGCTCAACATCTTTTTTCCTTACACCGTAAACACCTCTGTACAGTCTATTAACGCCACCATAGGAGGCGGGGTTAGAAATGTCATAATAGCGTTTACTTAATATGTTAGCCATTTGCGTATTTTAGAGACACGTGGATAAGGTTGGCCGTTTGTTCTCTTCTTTCTCCTCTTCAGAGACGCTGCTGCTGGGGCGATGGCGTACTCAGTTGTGACACATGCGAGACTTGATCCAGTCTTTTAACCTATTCAGATTACCTATCAATGTTTTGGGGACATTTATTTGTTGTAGTCTTGCTTTAATATGCTTCCATCCTGTTGGTGAGGGTCTGTCCCACTTTCTCACCAGATCATGAACAATATCAACGATATTGGATCCTTGTACCCTTGTTCCTTCAACAATGACCTCGCCTGTATCGGCCCACTGTATGATGGGGTCCTCACTCAATAGATTATAAAGACTTAAGCCTTTATTCCTCAATGTATGTGGGAGGCTGTTTTTTAGCACATGTTCGATGTGTTGTGTTCCGTTGTTCTTTGGTTGGTCATCTCTAACGTCGGGCCAGGTCCTGTGTCGCCATGCTCAGCACTACTCGCGCTGTGCCTAATAACCACGGGGAGCTCTGTAGGATTCTTATAATCTTCGTACTCATGAAGAAATTTCTGCAAAGCCTCTTGGTACAAGATCCTTTTCTCATCAGGTGACTTTTCACTGTTTAATAGGGCTAGCAACTCGCTTTCCATTCTTTTAAGCCTACTTTTACGGGGTTCTAGAGCCGTGTCTGGAATCTTTGAACTTTGCAATGAAGCATACACCTCGTGCGGAATCACAACCACCTTCTTCATTATATTAATCTAGTCAGTAAAGGACCCAAAACTGAAAATAAGATGGGTAGGAATCCTCCTCCTCTTTGTACAATAATTCGCTTTTTCTTACCCACAGTTTGACTTTTATGAGCGAGCGCTCGTATTATGTTCTTGTAACGACGTAAGCGAGCCTTCTGAGAGGGTTTCATTGGCACATTACATTTTATAACATTAAGACAGATTTCACAGATGCATTTTAAAAAGTCAGAGTCGATATTTTTAACAAACATCTGTTGCAGTGCCCGGGGCAATCGTTGATAGATTTTTATTAATTCACGATATTTCTTCAGCCTATTTGTCATTCTGGAATATACACCGTTTCAGGTTCGCTTGGGAATATATTCGTTCTTAGAAGCACCCTAAACGTGTTTCGCGGGTGAAGGTCACAAAGCAAATATCCATAACGCTGGTTTGTGGCTTCTTTATAAACCTCCAAAAACTCCTTACGCTGATTCGGGAACATTTGATTGGCTAATACCCCAATTTGTGACACATCTCTACGTTGTGCGAATAAGACTAGATATTGTGTATTTAGCGACACATCGCGCATGTATCTATTTTTGAAAAATAGATTCTGGTTGATGAAGAATACGCTTATGTTAAGATGGTGGGAGAACACTGTAAATGTCTCGGCAAACGTTTTATCCATTTCCAACATGAGATCGTCAATTACAATAACTGTATACTCATTACCTTTTAACGAATTAACGTCATAGACCCCCTTGTGGAACAAAATTTCATCTTGGTACTCGTTGAACACTGACTGATACGTCGAATAGCACCATATTACTTTATGCACAAATTTTGAGAACATCTCCCCCTTATCTTTAATGATTTTAAGCATAAATACAGTTTTTCCACATCCTGTAGGGCCAGATATAATACATGTGGAGGGGCTTGTGAACCTGAATTTTTCTACAGATTTCACCTCAAATTTTGAGTGCTGTTCCTTATATTTTGTTTTCTTCTCCCACAGAACCGTGAATGACGACGATGCACAGCACCCATCATCGATATCACAGACGAACCCGTTGACCGTGCAGCTACAGAACCTTTCCCCGCCGACGAGCCCTCACCAGCGACACCTGTAGCATGCGACAGTTCAAAGCGGAAGCATGATGAAGAACCCTCCACGTCAGGTATAAAGCGTGCCAGGATTGCTCCGGTTGTTAGACCCCAGTAATAGATCCCCAACCCTCAACGTCTTACGACACAACCCCCACAATAGTACCTTCCTCAAATATGCCCCATTGTTCATCCGGGTACTTCCTCCAGAACAGCTTCTCATACTGTGGAGGATGGTATAACATTCGAGTTGGTGCGCACCGCTACCCCCACCCCTGCCCTGACTAGAAATCGGTACGTGGTCAGGGTTGGCCCTGGGTCCCTGTATACCAACGGACTGCGGCGCGTAGTTGAACGTATTGTGGAGTTTGCCCTTCAGAACCGCGACGAACGTGAAGTCCGGACGAGGTTATCCTTCAGGTTCGGGTCAGATGAGGGGGACGATTTTTGGGTGGTAATACCGTTCAGACGTTTGGCGGCTGTAGATATAGACTATATCTTGGGGCGTATAATGCAACCTTCAAAGTGGTACATCCTTCAATATGGACAACTTCATGGTAGATATTGACAGAGTATTCCGGGTTGCGGGTCATAGTGCCACACCTTATACTCTTAATTTCAATTCTCCGGTTATTTACAGAAAGCATTTAAACGTCGATCGTGGTTGTGGTTTTATAGCAATAATTTTAGCTCATATGTTCACTGTGCTAAATACTTGGACGCGAAAAATTTGGTTGCCCACGGTTGTGCAGCGTGCCCGTAAACTGGCTTCAGATTGTAAGCTTGAGTTTGAGTGTAATATGGGTCCTGAAGAACTGAGAAGGGCCGAGCAGGAAATGAATGCACGTATAGTCGTATTTGGAATGGATGATCGTCGTAGGACTGTGTATGTTTTTAAAAGCAGCGTGAGAGATCGTACAAGACCTCTACTTATTTTAGGATTGTCAGGAACATCGTATCTCCCCATCCGCAACATAAGGGCTCTCTACGCCAGTTATGATAAAAGTCGAAAATATGGAAGGCATCATGATTTGTGTAAGGGTTGTCTCGAGTTTGCTGATGATATGGTGAAACATTGTAAGGATTGCTACATGGTATGTATGTCTTGTTATTCAGAATGGCAAAATGTTAAAAAAGGGCAAAGAAACAAAACAGATTACTGATGAAATTCGAGGACGTATCATAACTGAAAATATTTTTTCTCATTCTTTTTTATCAGAAATGTAAATAGAAAGATAGATATCATATGATTTTAGAAATAAAAAATGCAACGTTAGTATGACGTCAGACCCATTCTGCCACTCCTAAAATTGAAAGTGAGACGCCGGCGATTTCTTTGTGACGAAATTATGACGTTATAAAAGCGTCCCATGAATTACAGTGTAAGAGCGTATTAAGTATGTCGTCGAACAATACTGTATTTACCTGCAACATATAAGCTAAAACCCTTACAAATGGATTTCAATTGTATCTAAAATGAGAAATAAAATCAACGTAAGCTTTCAAACCTAAAACGACTTCCTTTTCGTGCAAATCTTATAACTAAAACTGAGACTTAAGAATTTCATGTATTTATAATGAGACTCCCGTAATAAGTATCCATGTACCAGACTCTGTTAGTTAGTTTGTTTGTTTTCTGACTTCTTCAAACGAATAGTTTCAAATTCTGCGAGACAAGATTTTCTGGTTCGAGATATTTTAACGAATCTTATTTTATTTTTAATACATGACGTTGTGGGATCTTTTCCGTTTGACTGCCGCCATTGAAACATAAGAGGTGAGTGCCCCCAGCCTTCTCTACTTAGCCTTATAAGGCTAACTAACGAAAATATCACGACCGAACCTAACCAATCGTTAGGTCAACTGTACGACCTTGACGATTGGTTAGGTTAGGTCGTGATATTTTTGTTAGTTAGCCTTATAAAGAATACAAAAAGTTTAATTATGTTTCAATGGCGGCAGTCAAACGGAAAAGATCCACGTTGTGTTTTAATTCCGTATTTGTAAATTCTCCGCTATAATTAATTCAAAACCTGAAGCCAATACTGCATATATGAGACGAGTTTTTGCAGCAAAATAAAATAAGTTTCTCTCAAAATACTAGACTCGTCTAGTTCACGTTTGCGCGTGACGCGTCCAGAGTTCCAAAACAATACCGTTGGCGTTCGCGGTATAACATCATTTTCACGTGGTTGCGTGATTAGAAACTGTGGTTACAGTGAGAAAGCAAATAGCCAAAAATCTCGGCCTGCCTGATTTTGGTAAGAAAAAAGATAGCAACTATCGAGCAGAACGGTCATTGCAGAAAGAATGCAAACGGCTCTTCAATCCACACGCGAAGTTCGATACACGAACAAGTTTTTAAACAATACAGGCAATGTTATTGTGTCACAGAAAATAGTTCAA
>JAJOZX010000561.1:537500-555000 GCA_023014485.1 Bathynomus jamesi
CTGTTCCTCGTGGTACTGAGCTGAGGACCTCTGATTTTGATGAAAATATTCCTTGAACTGTAAGGACTTGCTGCCGCTCACTAAGGAAATTATATATCCATTTTCCTACTTTTCCTGTTATTCCCATATATTTCAGTTTATGTATTATGATTCCATGGTCACACTTGTCGAACGCTTTGACAAGACTGTATATTACATCACAGTTTTCATTACTTTCAAGTGCATCAATAATGTTATTGTAGTGTTCGATTAGTTGTGATAGGCATGATGTGCCTGACTGAAACCCATGTTGGTTATCATTTAGTTTTTTCTGAGTTTCCAAAAGTCATAGATTTTTTCTCTAACTACTCTTTCAAATATTTTAGTGAGATAAGATGTAAGCGATACTGGCCTATAGCTTTTGGCCTCTGATCGATCTCCTCCTTTATATATTGGGACTATGCTCGCTCTCTTTAGGATGGCCGGTATTTCTCCCGTGTCTAGTGGTCGTCTCCATATCCAATATAGGGACTCAGCGATTGCATTCTTGCAGTTTTTGATCAGTGTGGCATTCCATTTGTCCGGTCCTGCCGCCGAGTGAGCTTTCAGTTTCCCTATAGCTTGTGTAATATCATCTCTTGTAAAGTCAAAGTACGTTATACTTTCCCCTCGTAGTTCTTCTTCAAAGAACGCGTTTCTATCGCATATCATCTGTTAGATCATCAGATAACGCATTGTCTTCATTTTTAAAAGGTCCGATAGTCTTATGATTTTTTTTACTTCCTTTTTGCAAAATTATAGAACTACTTTCAGTTAACTTTTATCGCTTCTGTAGCGTGGGCTTCTTTTTCTGTGTGCTTTTCAATTAGGTCGTGTATGACGCAATCTATACTCTGCAGTTTATCATTTAATATTTTTCTGATGTTTTTGTCTTTGCAATTTCTTAATTTTGCAGTCACTCCTTTTCTCTTGCGGAACATTGACCTCTTTTGACTCTTGAACCTGCTTCTCTTTCCTCTGTTGCATTTTTTGGGACATATCTTTCCGCAATTTCCAGCGTCTTTTACTCTAAGGTTATTAGCATCTCTTCCGTTGTCTTGGCCTTGAATATATATATATATATATATATATATCCTGAAGAGCGCGAACATCGTCCCAATATATAAAGGAGGAGATCGATCCGAGGCCAAAAACTATAGGCCAGTGTCGCTTACATCTCATCTCACCAAAATATTTGAAAGAATTGTTAGACAGAAAATCTATGACTTTTTGGAAACTCAGAAAAATTCAATGATAACCAACACGGGTTTCGGTCAGGCAGATCATGCCTGTCACAACTAATGGAACACTATAACAACATTATTGATTCACTTGAAAGTAATGAAAACTATGATGTACTATACACAGACTTTGCTAAAGCGTTCGACAAGTGTGACCATGGAATCATAATACATAAACTGAAATATATGGGAATAACAGGAAAAGTAGGAAATGGATATATAATTTCCTTAGTGAGCGGAGGCAAGTCGTCACAGTACAAGGAGTATCTTCATCAGAATCAGAGGTCCTCAGCTCAGTACCACAAGAACGGTATTAGCTCCACTACTCTTCATAATCATGCTAACTGACATAGATGAGGACGTTACCAGAGACAGCACAGTAACATCCTTTGCAGATGACACAAAGATCAGTAGAAAAATACGAAAACCAGAAGACATAGGATCTCTACAAACCGACATAACAAAATTTACAAGTCGACGGAAGACAACAATATGAAGTTTAACACCGAGAAATTTCAGCTATTACGGTACGGAAAAAGAGAAGACCTAAAGTCCATGGAATATTATACCCCAAATGGACAGGAAGTCCAGAGAAATTCCAGAGCAAAAGATTTAGGGGTTGTAATGACAGATGATGCGAAATTTGAAACACAAAATAAGATAGCAGTAACAGAGCAAAGAGAATAACGGGTCTGATATTGAGAACTTTTAAACGAAGGGATCGGAATGTAATGATCACCCTACTGAAAACCCTGATAATACCCAAACTGGAATACTGCTCGGTCCTAACATCCCCATATAAAAAAGAAGACATTAGACAGCTGGAGGGGATTCAAAGAAGTTTCACAGCCAAGATCAATGGGTGCAAAGAACTAAATTACTGGGAAAGGTTACGAGAACTAAACCTATATTCACTGGAAAGGAGAAGAGAGAGATACACCATTATTTACACTTGAAAATAATGGAGAAACTAGTCCCTAATCTTACTCTGAATCCCATAACTCCCCAAACAACGGTGGAAGGTAGAAACGGTAGACTGTGTCGTATTCCCAAATTGAAGGCGAGACAGGGAACATCCTTAACCCTGAAAGAAAATAGTTTTGTAGTGAGAGGACCAAAACTATTTAATCAGCTGCCCAAAGACCTAAGAAACACGAAGGGAGTTGCAGTGGAAATCTTCAAAAGAAGACTTGACGCCTGGCTCAGAACAATCCCCGATGAGCCGGGCGTACCTGGCTATGTGAGGTGGAGAGCGCAAGAATCCAACTCACTACTTCACCAGCCAACTCGAGAGGAGGGGCGACACGCTTGACCTTCGCGAAATGAGAAATCATCACGTGGAACCTTTGTAAGGTTGTAAGTAAGGTATATATATATATATATATATATATATATATATATATATATATATTCAAGGCCAGACAACGGAAGAGATGCTAATAACCTTAGAGTAGAAGACGCTGGAAATTGCGGAAAGACGTCCCAAAAAATGCAACAGAGGAAAGAGAAGCAGGTTCAAGAGACAAAAGAGGTCAATGTTCCGCAAGAGAAAAGGAGTGACTGCAAAATTAAGAAATTGCAAAGACAAAAACATCAGAAAAATATTAAATGATAAACTGCAGAGTATAGATTGCGTCATACACGACCTAATTGAAAAGCCCTGCGAATCACAATTTTTTTTCGAATCGAGTCTCGAATCAAATCATCCCAAACAATTCAAATCGAATCGAATCAACTGTACACACGTAGATTAGTGTGTTTCTACACACAATCAGTAATACGCCTAAAATTAATTAAATCTTCTTGAGAAAAAAGGACAAAGTAAATCCTTCTAAAAAAAATGTATTAAGTATTTGATCATCAGGAGGAGCAATGGTATTAAAGTATGATAAAAGTGTTATTGCACAAGAGATTGGTCTCAATATATAGATTGAATTATAATGTAAGTAAAAAGAAAATTGTTTATTTACGAAAGTGTTCTTCAAAACAACATCACTGATGTTGTTTACCGGACTTAATGGAGATTCGAAAATATCGAATCGGAGCCCAAGCTAACGAATCAAATCGAATTCTCCCTCCCGATTCGAAATTAAATCGAATCTCGAAGCCTCGCAGGGCCCTAATATATATATATATATATATATATGGGCTACGTCGTGGCCAATGTCGTAACACCGTTTCCCTGAGATCAGCGAAGTTAAGCGACATTGGGTCTGAGTAGTAATTGGATGGGAGACCGTCCTCTGCGCCCAGATTATGTAGTGACCCGTTGTTCGGATCTCACATTAAGCTGTAGGTCCCCTCCGTCATATAACCTTAGGTGTTGCGAAGGAGGTTAAACAACCCCAATTAAAAAATATATATATATATATATTTGGCGCAGTTTCACTTTATAAAGCAGTAACACAATTACCAGGCTCAATTCAAACGCAGAGTGTCTAGGCATCTCGAAAACCCCGGACCTTGATTTTGGCTCTGATTTTGGCTCTCTTCTTCTTCTATGGGAGGGGCGCGTTTGCGAGCATTTGCCCTTGGCCCCTCCTTCCTGCATAAAAAAAATTAAGTGATAATTTATTCACTTTCTTTGAGCATCAGAGTAAACATTTTAATTTTAATTATACTTCCTTTCATGATTCTATTTTTCTTTTTGATTTACGTTTATAGCCCGATGATGTCCAGTAAGTGAAAGTGATTAGACGAAACGTTTTTATTCTCTTTCCTTCACTTTATCCCTTGAATGTCCTTCTAATCAGATTGGAGTTAGATGTCAAATAATGTTCTTCAGTTTTACCGACTATCAGTGTTAGATTATGTGACACTCGAGCGCTATTTCGAAAACTGCCACGATGCACGAATAAGAAATTAATGTGGGAACAACTATTCCATTATAAGTTAATTGTGAATCAAATACAGACATACATTTAAAACACAAATTCATAACATATTCAAACGATAAACACCGTTCTCATACATGTTTCTCTTATATACAGTAGATTCCGGTTAATAGGGCCACCGGTTAATCGGGGCAGCCATTTATTTGGGACAAATCTTGAAGAACAAAAACAAATCGAGAATATAACCAGAATTTGCTTCGCTTATTTGGGACACCATGCCGTTTAATTGGGCCGTGGAATTACAACAGAAGTCGAAAAAAATCCGGCTACTTCTTGACAACTGTGCAGTACACCCTCATTTAGATTTTTCGAAAAATATCCAACTGGAATTTCTGCCTCCCAACACCACATCCTTGGTGCAGCCAATGGACATGGGAATCATAAAAAATTTGAAGACCTTGTATCGCGGAAAGTTGGTAAACTACATCCTTGAAGCAATTGAAGAAAATCTAATGACATCATCTTCAACAGCTAAGGAAGTCAGTGCAAGGGTTAATATTTTACATGCAGTACAGTTTATTGCGGATAGTTGGCGAGGAACAAGCACCAAGACCATTCAGAACTGCTTTGCTCACTATGGTTTTAAACACTCAGGCTTGGAGATGCTAGATACGGTCGATAGGGAAAATGACGCCATTTTGGAAGTGCAACACGTCAGAAACTACGAAGAGTTTGCATGCATCGACAATAGTCTTCAATGTTATAATGAAAATGAAGATTGCGAGGACGCAATTGTTGAACAAATTGCAGCAAAACACCAGAAGACATCAGAAGACCAGGAAAGCGATGAAGATAACACACCTGAGCTTGAACGAGTGACTAACCAGGATGCCAGGAAATTTATTGCTGGATTACGACGCTATTTCATGCAGGAAGGCAATGAAGGCAGTCCTATATCTGCACTAGATACCTGCGCTGATTTTGTTCAGTTGCAGTCAATCAAGAGAACACGGCAGGGTACACTCGATAAATTCCTCCAACGTCATTAACTGTTAAGAACTACTTGCGTGTTTAATACGTACATGAATCAAATTTGTTTTTAGGGTAAATATTTTTCTCTGATTTGCACCATTTGTTTCAGTTCATATACAGTAAGTATTTTTGTTACTCAATAAACGGAAAGTTTGTCTTTTGTCTTATGTATACCTTTTTAACTCTTTACGTGCAACTTCGTATAATTGGGCCAAAGTATTCTAGTCCCGATATGTCCCAATTAACCGGAATCCACTGTGTATATATATATATATATATGAAAAATTATTTCACGAAAGTGAAAGCAGCTTTAAGTATCATTTTTATTATTCCCAATCCCAATCAAACCTATTTCGGGGTTACTGATTATAAGAATCATAGGGGTGTAAAAATAATTTGACAATCCCAAACGTGATTCTTATAATCGGATTTGAATATATATATATATATATATATATATATATATATATATATATATGAAAATTATTTCACGAAAGTAAACACGTGAAAAATATTTATGATGAATAAAACCACGAAGGAAAGGAAACACAAAAAGGTGCTCAAGCGCATCCTCAAGAACACTGAAGTACATAAAAGGTTACGGCCTATATATAGGTTACAGAAAGAAAAAATATATAATAAAAGAAAAAATAAATAAATAAATAACATACATACACACAACATATATATATATACACATACATATCTACACACACACACACACACACACATATATATATATATATATATATATTATATATATATATATATATATATATAATATATATATATATATATATATACATATATGCAATAAACGGAGAGTAAAAATTAACAAAGAGGCATACAGATTTGTAACGAAAAATATCGATTTTTAGCACAAGATCAAATGAATTATAAAAATACAAATTTATACTGGAAATCTGCCCGGGTTTTAACACTTTGCCTTTTATAGTCAAGTTCGATATATATAAAAATAAAATGAAGATTAAAAGTTGATAAAGTGGCATACAAAGTTTACCAAAAATTTAGCATCCTACCCTTTTTATCTAAATCGTTTTGAAGGAATTCAAAACAACAGGATCGAGTTGAAAAGACCTTTGCTTATGTTGAAGTTATTTGAAAGTGGATAATGGCAGACTCAAGAATATTTCTGTTAACAATGTTGCTAGAGTGAAATAACACTGAAGCATTATTCCAATCAATACAGTGGATAACTCTGACAAATGGACAAAAAGAGCACTGGACAACTGTCCTGTTCTAACGGAATATTGATGTTGTTTTATACGTGTGTGCAAATCCTTTCCCGTCTGACCTATGTAAAAGGAATCACATTGTTTACACCCAATTTTATAGATAATGCCTGAATTATTGGTAGGCTATTTTTACTGATATTTTTCACAATTTTGTTATGAAAATACTACATTAATATCCAAAAGTTTAAGTACATTAGCAATTCCTAAAAAGCCCGGGAAAAATGGTAGTACTAAAATATATTTTGACAAAGTACGAGTGTTATTATTGACACGATAGAAAGTTCGTTTTGCCTTGTTGAGACAAGATTCCATAAACGCAGATGGATAACACAGTTCACTTCCAATACCGTTGATTTTTTCCAATTCGGCATCGATGTATTCCGGACTGGCGATCCTAAGGGCGCGGAGAAACATTGATGAAAAAATGGCCTTCTTAGTGGGGGGTGTCATGTCCCGAGTAAAAGTGTACGTAGGACAAATTGTTTGTTGTTTTCCGATAGATACTAAACTTAAAACCTGGGCTTTCCCTATGTACACGCACATCCAAAAATGGGATTGAATTGTCTTGTTCCACTTCTAAAGTAAACTTAATGGAGGGGACTTGATCATTTAACTGAAGGAGGAAGTTATCCAGGTCACGATTCATGGGCCAGATACACAAAATATCGTCGACGTACCGCAACCAAGGGATGCCAACCCCAGGATTCTCGGAATGTAAGTAATTTCGAAAAACTCCATATAAATATTGGAGAGGAGGGGCGATAAGGGGTTGCCCATGGCCATCCCAACAAGTGTTTGGGATGGCCATGGGCAACCCTTTATCGCCCCTCCTCTCCAATATTTATATGGAGTTTTCGAAATTACTTACATTCCGAGAATCCTGGGGGTTGGCATCCCTTGGTTGCGGTACGTCGACGATATTTTGTGTATCTGGCCCATGAATCGTGACCTGGATAACTTCCTCCTTCAGTTAAATGATCAAGTCCCCTCCATTAAGTTTACTTTAGAAGTGGAACAAGACAATTCAATCCCATTTTTGGATGTGCGTGTACATAGGGAAAGCCCAGGTTTTAAGTTTAGTATCTATCGGAAAACAACAAAACAATTTGTCCTACGTACACTTTTACTCGGGACATGACACCCCCACTAAGAAGGCCATTTTTTCATCAATTTTCTCCGCGCCCTTAGGATCGCCAGTCCGGAATACATCGATGCCGAATGGAAAAAATCAACGGTATTGGAAGTGAACTGTGTTATCCATCTGCGTTTATGGAATCTTGTCTCAACAAGGCAAAACGAACTTTCTATCGTGTTAATAATAACACTCGTACTTTGTCAAAAAATATTTTAGTACTACCATTTTTCCCGGCTTTTTAGGAATTGCTAATGTACTTAAACTTTTGGATATTAATGTAGTATTTTCATATAACAATATTGTGAAAAATATCATAGTAAAAAATAGCCCTACCAATAATTCAGGCATTATCTATAAAAATTGGGTGTAAACAATGTGATTCCTTTTACATAGGTCAGACGGAAAGGATTTGCACACACGTATAAAACAGCATCAATATTCCGTTAGAACAGGACAGTTGTCCAGTGCTCTTTTGTCCATTTGTCAGAGTTATCCCACTGTATTGATTGGAATAATGCTTCAGTGTTATTTCACTCTAGCAACATTGTTAACAGAAATATTCTTGAGTCTGCCATTATCCAACTTTCAAATAACTTCAACATAAGCAAAGGTCTTTTTCAACTCGATCCTGTTGTTTTGAATTCCTTCAAACAGATTTAGATAAAAGGGTAGGATGCTAAATTTTTGGTAAACTTGTATGCCACTTTATCAACTTTAATCTTCATTTTATTTTTATATATATCGAAACTTGACTATAAAAGGTAAAGTGTTAAAACCCGGGCAGATTTCCAGTATAAATTTGTATTTTATAATTTCATTTGATCTTGTGCTAAAAATCGATATTTTTCGTTACAAATCTGTATGCCTCTTTTAATTTTTACTTCTCCGTTTATTGCGTATATGTATATATATACACCTTATTATGTGTGTTTAGATATGTATGTATAATATATATTATATATATATGTTTGTGTGTTGTATTTATTTTTTATTTATTTTTCTTTCTGTAACCTATATATAGGCCGTAACCTTTATGTACTTCATGTTCCTGAGGATTCATTATACGAAAGCGCTTGAGCACCTTTTTGTGTTTCCTTTCCTTCGTGGTTTTTCATCATATATATATATATATATAATATATATGAGGCGTCGCGAGTACGAGGGGGCGAACTCGCCAAACCAGTTTTGAGATAGACGCGTTTAAACTTTGTGACTATTGTGTATGAGGTGCATATAACGCAAACACACGCATTACAAATAATTAGATTTTGAGAGTACGAAGGGGGTATTTGGCTACACCAAATTGTCTGTGGATAGGGGAGACGGTTGAACTATTCATTCGCGGAACAACCAATCGCAAAATCGGTAATGTAGCGAGTTCGCCCCTCGTTCTCGCGACACTTCATATATATATATATATATATATATATATATATATATATATACTTACTGCTTGCATCAAAGGTTATAAATTTAAGAAAAAAACATTTTGGTATTAGGTGTGGATCTACATAAATAAGATGAGTATGATCCTGGATTAGATTTTAAATCCATTTACTTTATGTACGAGTCTGTACTTTATATAGTCGTACTATATATATTTCTTTAAGGAACTATTGGTACTTTTCCGTTATATCCCAGCAATTTCTTCTTTCCCAGTTAGGTCAACTGTACGTACTTGACAATTGGTTAGGTTAAGTCGTGATATTTCCGTTAAAACTAACGAAATACTGACGAATATTTTAACGAAAATATCACGACTTAACCTAACCAATTGTCAAGGACGAACAGTTGACCTAACCGGGAAAGAAGAAATTGCGGGGTATAACGGAAAAGTACCGAACTACCGTATTTTATGAACCCCGTTGTGGATCTGGGCATATTCTGAAAATGAAAACTAGCTAAATTCAATCACAAATTAATTTAACCGACAAATTACAGGGTGAACAAAGTAACTTAACGAATCAAAAGTGTTATAGACTAAATTGATAGAGATATATCGATTGAAATAATTTATTTATACTAGTGTTTATAAAGTCCCTATCTATTTCAGTGAAAACGTAACAAAAAGGGTAAAATTCAATAACAATATCATAGAAGGTATACATTTAATGAATACTTAAGCATATGATTCTACACGAGCACCATCAGTATCTCTACAGAGTTCGAATCTTGGAGCATGGCAGGGGTTATTTTTATAACTGTTACGATACGAGCACGTAAATCTTGCAGATCTGTAAGCCTCGTTTGATAAACGTTTGATTTGATAAAGCCCCATGCAAAGAAATCCAAGGGCGTTAGGTCAGGAGATCGAGCCGCCCAAGGCCTGTTGCCTCCACGTCCGATCCACCGATTTGGAAATCGTTCATTTAGGTACTTCCGAACAATGTTTGCGTAATGACAAGGTGCCCCATCTTGTTGAAAGACGACGGTGTTTAAAATGCCATCTGAATGAAGCTGGGACATTTACGTGCTCGTATCGTAACCCCTGTCACGCTCCAAAATGTGTTCCGCAATGCTGCTGACAGATTCGAACTCTGTAGAGATACTGATGGTGCTCATGTAGAATCATATGCTTAAGAATTCACTAAATGTATGCCTTCCATTATATTGTTATTGAATTTTACCCTTTTTACTACGTTTTCACTGAAATGGATAGGGACTTTATAAACACCCTGTATATAAGTACTATTTTTTAGTCTAATTCTACTTTATCTGTATTAGTTTGTTCTAATTTTTCATTTGTGTATATCTCTAACATTTACAGATAATTTAGGTTTTCGACTAAAAGATAAATGAAAATCTATAAATGATAAATTAATGATAACGAAACTTTTAAAAACCTGTTAATTTATGTAACGATGGATCACCTGAAGATCAGGGCCCCCAGCTTTCTTTAGTTAACCTTATAAGGCTAACTAAAGAAAATATCACGACTTAACCTAACCAGTCGTTGGGTCAGTTGTACGCCCTTGACGATTGGTTAGGTTAGGTCGTGATATTTTCGTTAGTTAGCCTTATAGGGCTAACTAACGAAGGCTGGGAGCCCTGATCTTCAGGTGATCCGTAACGATAAATGGAAACATTTACGCTGAAGTAAAGATATTTAAATTCTAAATTTACATTTCGATAAGAGTCATTTCGAGTGATCGTTCACCCTACTTAAAAATAATGATCGTTTTTCGTTGCGGAAGGTTTTCCTGATACCGAGTTCCTTTAAACTAGGGTTACCATATTTGAACTTTCAAAAAAGAGGACACTCCAGAGGTGGAGGGGTGTATCTGTATTAGTATCTACCAACTCACGTTGTATTAATGTTATATATACACTGTGTACTACATGTCGTCTATATTGAGTACCTATAAATAAGAACAAGTGTTATGGCCTCAGAAATCAACGTTATAAATATTCAAAATTTCCGGACAAGTCCGGGAAAAACCGGACGTATGGTAACCCTACTTTAAACTATATGTGAATTTTTTCTTTCGGTAACTACAAGTACTTCTTTGCTACATACATAAAAAATATAAGACTCTGAGTGTATAAAGAATCAGTATTATAGGATACTAAATGCTTAGCCGAACCATACCTGAAGAAAGTCAATGCATTGGTCCAGCCAAGTGGCAAAGATTTTTCAATGTTTGCTAAATAAAGAACTCAAGCTTTTAGCTTAGGCCCTAATGATTGTTAGCCAATTCTTACTTACACCGAAAATTCGGCCGACCATAAATTATATGCCTTTAGTCCTTAGGCTATACAAAACACTACTTTTAATTGAAGATATCTTATTGGAATTTAATGCACAGTGCCAAACCAACCTATAATAGCAAATAGCTTGCAAAGTTTATAACGACAGACCAACGCCCTTAGATCACACAAAACAGGTTATGTTTAAGGGTATGATTGAATATTCAATTTTTAAATTAACTTTTCCTCTTTTTTTTTGTTATAGGTAAAGTATAGTTCCTCTGGGATATGAATACAAATGGAATTGGTCTGCCGAGATGTGAAATCAATTTGTATCACGAAGGAGTTTTTCATTCACCTACATGAAGGTCTAAACTTGCATACATTCACAAAATGATGTCATGTTGAAAAGAACTATAATAAAAATAAGAGAACTATGAACACTTAACATACTTGCCAACCCTACCGATTTGAAGGCTATTCTACCGCCTATTCTACAAATAATATCAAACCTTTTACGCACAGAATGTACTAGTAGGGTGTGTCAATTTTGTCAACTTTTTTCAAATCAATTTTGGTAGTGAAAATATAGTGTCTTTTCATGTCAAAACTTGAAATTGGCCAACCAAAATGAAATAAAATAACCCTTACCTACATCAATTTTACCTATTCATCTGTCACAGAATTATCCCACTGATCGCATATGGAGTGTTTTTAAGGTCATATAGTTGTTGTACAATGTACAAGTCACAACATGAATAGAACTGTCCCTCACTCTCAGTTGCCTCTTAGATGTCATAGACGGTGGTTTGCCGTTATTGCTCTTGTACCTACTTCATAGTTATTCTCCTAGACGAATACTACAGTTTAACTGTAAGTATGGATTATTGATTGACAAGAGGTCAGTCGTCATGCCACTTGAGCCTGTTAGTCGGTACAGGCAAGGAGCTTCCCGTATCAGAACTACCAACAGTGCGAGACATGCTGAGACTAGGGTTACTCCTTCGTGAACAAAATACAAAGGATAGAAGGAACTACACAGAGAAAGAGCTCATAAGGGACATGATTCCCCCTCTTCTGCATCAGTGGAGAAAAGCTAATGTGTTATTCAAACCACCTGTACTCAATCAGTATAGAACTATTGAGCTAAAATTAACAAAGCTGGGGCACAAAGCAGTTGAGACATCACTTGGTAAAGGAAAACTAGCAAAGAAAAATAAATTTCTGCACACACTTGATACTCTTCTTGACATTTTTAACTGCCAGTGTCCCATAGAGTTGTGTTCTGAAGCCAATTGTTCTCCCTCATGCAGAAGAGAACCTCACCCTCACATTGATTGTCGCTGTCCTCTTGAGAAGATCCCTGTTTTGGAGCTGGCTTTCATAAAGGCGCAGAGAACAAAGGCAGGAGGCCAAGGAAGTATGCAGATTGGTTCGGCAGATTATTCAGAAACCAAAAAACAGATTGTTATTGCTAAGAAAAAAGAGAAAATCCGAGAGAGGGAAGAAAGGAAGAAAAAGAAGAGTGAAGAAGCCACCCAAAGAGATGAAGAGCTCTATCAAGAGGTTTCTCACTTCTTTGAAATCTCTTCAGATGAACAGAAAGAAGCAACATCAGATGATAGCTCCAAAATGCCATCTGAACCTTCGCCGAAGAGAATGAAATACAACACTAAAGACATCTCAAACATTACCCTTGCCAGTATTCGCCACCATACGGGGCTACGAGAGACTGCAGAGATTGCCACTGCCGCTTAGATAGATGCAGGCCTCATCAGCCGAGAGGATGCATCCTTAGTGATAGATCATGATAAGATAAGAAGAGCACAAGAAAAAATAATGAAGGAAATATCTGATCAGCATGAAAAAGATTTGAAGGAGGAAGGTCTCTCTTGCCTTTTGTTTGATGGAAGAAGAGATGACACAAAAGTTCTCCTAGAGGTAGAGGGAATGGACAGAAAGTTTCCCGGTCTCATCAAAGAAGAACACTACTCTGTGTGTTCCGAACCTGGTGGCCGCTATTTGTTTCACTTTGTTCCTGAAGCAGAAGTAGAAGGCAAGAAACATGCAGAGGCAATTGAAGTGCTGATCAAATAATATGTTGGCTTCAAGAAAGAAGACTTGACAGTTCACTGCAGGCCGTTGGTGGAGACTCAACTGCGGTGAACACTGGATGGCAGGGCGGTGTTATGACGCATTTAGAGTAAAAACTTGGAAGAAGGCTTGTTTGGATTGTATGTGGTTTGCACACAGGGGAACTACCTCTTCGTCGTCTCATCCAGGAACTTGATGGTCCTACAAAGAGCAACAACAAGTGGTCAGGCCCCCTTGGCAACATGCTAGATGAAACAACGGAATTAGAAATAAATACAAAATTTCCAAAGGTCGAAGTAGGCCCTCCCCTTCCACTGTTGTCTGAAGAAGTTATCAAAGACCTCAGCACGGATCAATCTTACGCTTATCGTATTGTTCAAGCAATCAGATCAGGAGAGTTGCCTCAAAATCTGGCTCTCTTGGAGATTGGACCCGTAAGTCACAGTCGTTGGTTAACTACAGCGATTCGTTTCTGCAGGATTTGGGTTTCCAAACATGCACTGAAGGGCAAAATGCTACAGAATTTGATGTTGATTTATTATTGGGTTTTATCTTCCTCACTGGTTCAATGTAAAACTTAATCCAATGTGGATGGAGGGGCCCAACCACATCTTGTTTCAATTACAGCTACTGAGAACCCAAAGGAAAGTAGTGGTGGACATCGTGTTACCTGTGGTGAGAAGGTCCGCTTGGTATGCTAGGCCAGAGGCAGTTTTGCAAGCAATACTCTGCAGCCAATGTACCAAAGAGCGAGCTGAGGCTGTGAAAATCATTCTAAAGCTTAGAGGAACATCACTAGATGATGACCAGCTGGGAGACTGCTCTGTTCAGACAAGGAAGGTACCTCCGATAAACGTCAATGCCACGAAATTGTCAGAATTAGTTAACTTGAGTTCGGAAGTTATGGAGCCACCACTGACAACATGTATAACAAACAAAGATTTAACACAACTTAAAGAGGCCCCAATGCAAGTGCCAAAGTGGCCTTCTCACACTCAGAGTGTGGAGAGATGTGTGAAAATAGTCACAGAAGCAGCTAGTCAAGTTTACGGTCACGAGAGGCGAGAAGGCTACATCAAAGCGCAAGTAGCAAGCCGAATGCTGATGTCAAGGAACCGCAGCAAAAAGGACATGACTGCATTGGTTACTTTCAAATAAAGACTCTGAATGATATCTTATTGCCACTTTAAATGTTGATAGGATGTTTGCGCACATTTGTTATTTTGTTACGAATTTACGGAAAAGTGGAATTTTTGACTTAAAATTGATGTAGGTAGGAGTTATTTTTTATTGTTTTTGAAGCAAGGATATTATTTTGTATGCCAAATGATTACATTAAATTGCTACCAAATCACATGATTTTCAATTTAGTCATTTCACTCCCAAAACTGACACACCCTGATGTGCTAGAGTGCATCATTTAAGGCTAAATTTTAAAAAGTTTTCCCGGGGGGAGGAGGAGGATGTTCCCGAATCTCCTGGCAGGCTGGCATTGATTACAAATCCTACCGCTTTTGCTTTTCAAAATGTTGGCAAGTATGACTTAATCAGCGCAGGTAAAACTCGTAATAATAATCCATATCACATTATGATACTATAATAATGGACTAAGGTTAAAAATAGTGAACAATTTTTGGATCAGTGAAAGAAAGTCACCCTCAAACGGGTCGGGGATGGCTTTCTTTCATTGACACAATTCGGGGGTGGCTTTCTTTCATTGATCTGTAAGTTATGTAGGTAGGTAGGTTATTTAGGTTAGGTTAGGTTAAGTTGTAATATTTTAGTTAGTTTATATGAAAATATCATGAATTAACCTAACCAATCATCAAGGGCATACAGTAATAAATAATAAACAATTCCTCATGAAGGTGTTTTTACTTACATTCTTTACTTTAGTGATTTTGGGGGGGTGGCATTGTTTACTTGATCATTTTTTAGGGTGGCATTGTTTACTAGAAACTTTGGGGGGGGGTGGCTTTTTTCATTGATCCCAATTTTTTTTGTTTTGTTTTAAAAAAATAAATTACTTATTAGACTTTTAATAGGGCATACAACCACATGCAAATTATTTTTTGTAGGTTCGGTGGAGAATAATTACTTTAGAATTTTTGCTTTCCCATGCTAAACATGGGGCTAGTTCGTGTAGTGTATACTTAGATATTTGGACGATTAATTATAGTAGCCAAAATCCAAACTGATCTCCAAATAAATCGCTCAACAGAGCATACAATCACATGCAAGTGTTTTTTTGTAAGTTAGGTTAGGTAGGTTAGGTTAAGTTAGATTTAGTTGGAGCCCAATTTGGATCTCGGTTAATATAATTAATCGTCCAAATATCTAAATATCTAAATGTCTTAGTAGGCCTTAACAAGTTGCGACTCGGAACGCATATCCACCACATTTAAATCTACTTAGGTTCAATTTTCAACGAATTTTAGTGGCAAAATAGCCTCTTTTTTACAACTGGTGTCCTATATGCTATACCAACTAGTCCCATGTTTAACTATTATTTATAGCTTTATTTACAATTTCTCTTTAATAAAACCACTTATTCATGTCATAAAAGGCTACTTGGAATTTATTGATAATTTTATTTTTTTAAATAAAACACCTATTGTCCATTATTATTAGCTTTCACCTTAGTATTGTAAAGATGGGGTCGTTTAATTTCCTTCACAAAATCTAAGGTCATATGAGGGAGGGGACCTATAGTTTTACGTGGGATCCGGGTCGCTACATAGTCTGGACGCGGAGGACGGTCTTCCATCCAACTACTATCCAACCCAATATCGCTTAACTTCGCTGATTAACGGGAAGCGGTGTTGCGACATTGGCTACGACGTAGCCCTGATACTTTAAGAGCTAAGGCTTTATATCCTTTTATAAATAATATTTTAAATTAATTTTAATTTACTTCATTTACTCCAGCAATAAACTCCTTTTGCAGGCCAACTGAGCTTCGTTGTAGATACTTCGCAACACTGCTTTCCTCAGATGAGCGAGGTTAAGCGACGATGGGCCTGTTTCAGTCTTTGTAAAAAAGGAAATTTGAACCAACACCAAGAATGTTTTCATAATTTGAACAAAGAAGTGTTTCTTCTTTACAATTCGGAAAGGTGTTCCTGAAGAAAAAATAGTTGTTTGATACCTAATATTTTTCTTCTTCATTGGGAGGAAGAGAGAAAGACAGTCTGAATTCCTGTTGAAAAGAGTCGGAAAGTAGAACACCCATTAAAAAATTTCCTTTTGAGTTCCTCTTCTCTTTAGCATAAAAATCAGTCAAACCTTCCTTTCTGTTTAGAAGAATTTCGAAACCAAATTTCTGCTTTGTACTTATACTCTACATTTAATGATCTTTTATATGAAGAAAATGGAGGTGTCGCTTAATATTTTTAAGTATGTGTCGGATATACAGTACCAGATTTTTGTTTTATATGAAATTTATAGCCACCAAATACCCGACAATAATGTTTCATTCAATCAACAATATCAAGTAGTGAACAGTGGTTGTACAAAGATTAGGTGGTCCAAATCTGGTGTACGAGCGGATAAAGTTATGGTTATAACATTGCTCCATGCAGAATCTCGTTCTTGGGTAATCCGTTAACCACTTTTCAAAGGTGATCACCAAAATTTTGAAGTCTTTGTGTCCACAAATCAATTTTATATAATCCATAAAAAAGATTTGTCCACTCGAACACAAATTGGAGCACTTTTTTTTCCACAAATAACATTAATATATACATTAATTTAATTTGTTGGCTTTGTACGAACATTATATAGGGTGACCATATTTTAACTTTCAAAAAAGAGGACACTCCAGAGGTGGAGGGGTGTATCTGTATTAGTATCTACCAACTTACGTTGTATTAATGTTATATATACACTGTGTACTAAATGTCGTCTATATTGAGTACCTATAAATAAGAACAAGTGTTATGGCCTCAGAAATCAATGTTATAAATATTCAAAATTTCTGGACATGTCCGGGAAAAACCGGACGTATGGTAACCCTAACATTATATATACAGGGCGTCCCAAAAAAATGTATACACACTTTAACAGCTGATAGCTCAATTGATGTTTCTTTCTTTCCAAGTTAAACCCATTAGAATTAATAATGGCAGTCAGACTAAGCTTTGAACAAAGGAAATTCATTCTAAAATGCTACTGGAGTGTGAAAAACGCAGTTGAAGTGCAAAG
>JAJOZX010000561.1:560000-567500 GCA_023014485.1 Bathynomus jamesi
AAAGACCCTAGGATCCACTCATGGCTGGTCTACCTAACTGTGGTTGTAGTTGTGTATTGCGCATGTCTTCCGTGGTGGCGGAGGGGACCTACAATTTTACGTGGGTTCCGAACCACAAAAACCTTAATTTTACTACCTTAAACTATACCCAATCTATCAACATATGCGTCTAATCGATTTTTAAACATGTTTATAGACGTGCTACTAATTACTTCTACCGGCAAACTATTCCACCTATTTACTATTCTATGCGTAAAAAAGTTTTTGGCAACTGCTGTCTCGAACCTTCTACTTGTCAACTTACACCCGTTATTTCTAGTTCTATTATATTGTGATATTTCGAAAAAGCTATCTCTATTCACGTTATCGAACCCATTCATAATTTTGAAAACCTGGATTAGATCACCCCTTAGCCTCCTAGTCTCGAGTGTAGTTAAATTTAACTCCTTAAGCCTATCCTCGTCCGACTTCGACCTAAGCAACGGAATCATTTTAGTTGCTCGTCTTTGAACTCTTTCGATTTTATCTACAGTGTGTCCGTAAAGTCATGGTGGGATTTTAAATAGCTATATTATTGCAACGAAACATGATAATGAGATGAAAAAAAGGCAAATTGAAGAACAACTCTAAAAGAATAACTTTATTTAACGTAGTTCGATATGGGCTCCTCTGGTAGCCCTGCAGACATCTAGGCGGTGATTCAATTCCAGCCACACACGCCCAAGAACATCAGGAGTGACGGATGCGATAGCTTCCGTGATTCGCTCGTGCAAGTGATGAATATCCCTAATGGGTACACTGTACACGCTTTGCTTGACGTAACCCCACAAATAAAAGTCCAAAGGTGTCAGGTCCGGAGAGCGTGGAGGCCATGGCTTCCATCCTCCTCTTCCTATCCATCTCTGTGGAAATTTTTCATTAAGGAATTCTCGAACAACGTTGGCATAGTGCGGAGGAGCACCATCTTGCTGAAAGATGACATTATTGTCAATAAATTGGGGTACTGCAAAATGTTCCAACATAGCGAGGTAGTTGTGTGACGTCACAGTGGGTTCCGCGAAGAAAAATGGGCCAATCACTCGATCTCGTGCTAGAGCACACCACACATTAACTTTCGGACTATTACGCTCATGTTCAACATAGGCATGTGGACAGCCTAGACTAACTACGAGATGAAGGTTAAGCTTAGCCTAGACTAACTACAAGATACAACTTTGAGAGTTGTTCTTAAATTTGGCATTGTTTCATCTCATTATCATGTTTCGTTGCAATAATATAGCTATTTAAAATCCCACCATGACTTTACGGACACACTGTATATCTTTGCGCATATGCGGATTCCAAAATTGGATCGTGTACTCCAAATGGGGTCTAACTAATGATTTATAAAGAGGAACAATAATATCGCGCGATTTGTACTCAAAATTCCTAGCTATAAAACCTAGCACCTTGTTCGCCTTATTGACCGTTGCTGTACTTTGTTTCGCCACTTTTAAATCACCAGTGACGATAACTCCTAAATTTTTTCCTGTTCTACGCTTGCCAACTCCTTCCCTGACATATTATGCGCAAAATTACCGTTACGCGAACCTATATGTAAAATTTTGCACTTATCGACGTTAAATCTCATTTGCCATGTGACTGACCAATGAACGATTTTGTTCAGATCTTTCTGGATTTTACCTCTATCTTCATCATTAATTGCCCTACCCGTGTGCGGACGGGATGCCGAATGCACTTTCGCCGAAAGTCAGGAAGCCGAAGCCAAGACGCCGAAAGGACATGAAGCCGAATAGACATGAAGCCGAATGGACATGAAGTCGAATGGACATGAAGCCGAATGCACATAAATTAATATCAAAATATATAATTGGAATATTTAAGAAATAAAACCCTATCAAAGGATGATTTTTTAATTGTAAAACAATTATTTTAATAAATTAATATTAAAATATATAATTGGAATATTTAAGAAATAAAAAAAACTATCAGAGGATGATTTAAAAATTGTAAGCTAATGCTCTTAGGAAAGCCAATCCTTCTTCTTTATTATACGAACTGAAAATGGATTTTATTCTTTCGTTAATGGCGTCATACTTTTTGTTAGGTTAGGTTAGGTTAGGTTAGGTTAGGTTTGATGCTATTTATCGTTGCTCTCTCAAAGTCGACTGTTATCGAAGTTGGATTCAGAACTCGTCTATCTTTCAAAAACTGAAATATTTCGTCATACGTTCTTTCGTCCTTGTTGTTCGCAATGCAGTACACTAATGGTAAAGTTTTACTACCGGAAATAATTGCATGTATAGTATACAGTTGTTTTCCAACGGGGACAGAATCAAAAGTACCGTCGCAAAATATATCCATATATATATATATATATATATATATATATATTATATATATATATATATATATATATCATGTCCATTCGACTTCATGTCCATTCTGCTTCATGTCTATTCGGCTTCATCTCCTTTCGGCTTCATGTCTATTCGGCTTCATGTCCTTTCGGCGTCTTGGCTTCGGCTTCCTGACTTTCGGCGAAAGTGCATTTGGCATCCCGTCCGGCTACCGCCCTACCACCCAACTTTGTGTCATCCGCAAACTTTGAAACTGTACTGACTAGGCCGGCATCTAAATCGTTAATATATATAAGAAAAACAGTGGCTGCTCGTGGTCAGGGAGAGTAGGGAGGCCCAAAATTATCTATAATATATGCTTTATAAATAAAGTAGATAACAAAGTGTTAGATGCCCTACTTTTTGCATGTCACGATCGTATAGAATTAATACGATCAAAAAAAACCCTCTTTCATAGTTTTTAGTGATAAAAACAGAGGAGGCCCGGCCTTCCATGCCTCCTCTGTTTTTATCACTAAAAACTATGAAAGAGGATTTTTTTGATAGTATTAATTCTATACGATCGTGACATGCAAAAAGTAGGGCATCTAACACTTTGTTATCTATTTTATTTATAAAGCATATATTATAGACAATTTTGGGCCTCCCTACTCTCCCTGACCACGAGCCGCCACTGAAGAAAAAGCAAGGAGCCCAATACAGAACCCTGAGGAACGCCGTTAGCTACATTAGCCCAAGACGACTCAGCTCCATCAACGACTACCCTCTGTTTCCTACCTCGCAACCACTCTTCTATCCAATTTATTACTACACGGTCTACACCATTGATTCCATGAGCCTTAGTTTTTTCAATGAGTCTTTGGTGCGGTACGGTATCAATCGCTTTTTGAAAATCTAAATACACTACATCTACCGCCCGATGACTATCGTAAACTTCAACCACGATTTGAAAAAATTCTAAAAGATTAGTTAAGCAAGCTTTGTTTCGCCTAAAACCGTGCTGAGTATTTCTAATCAAGTTATGCAATTCTAAGTGTTCGACTATACGATCCCTAATTATTGATTCTAGTAGCTTACCTACAACAGACGTTAAAATGATTGGCCTATAATTTCTCGCCTAATTTCTCGCCGCACCTTTATCGCCTTTCTTAAAAATAGGTGTTACATTTGATAACTTGAAATTATCTGGTACGCACCCCTCAGAAATAGACGCATTAAAAATCTTTGTTAGCAGCACAACAATGCTTTCTTTTAATTCTTTTAGTTGTATGGGATATATGGAATCCGGCCGCGGTGATTTACCTATTTTCATTTTATCAATATAGCGCATTACCACCCCTTCACTAACCACAATATTATGTAAAGCATTACCATTGTCAAAAGGTATTTTAATTCTTTTAGTTGTATGGGATATATGGAATCCGGCCGCGGTGATTTACCTATTTTCATTTTATCAATATAGCGCATTACCACCCCTTCACTAACCACAATATTATGTAAAGTATTACCATTGTCAAAAGGTATTATGTCTATGACCGTAGCGATATTCGTTACATCTTCTATTGTAAAAACTGATGTCAAAAATTCATTTAGCAGGGTAGCCATTTGCTTGTTTTCAGAAACTAGCTCTCCGTCAGCATTTTTCAATGGCCCCAAGACACTCTTTACTGGATTCCTATTATTATTGACGTATTCAAAGAATCGCTTGGGGTTTTCTTTGCCGTCACGAGCTATGGAGATTTCAAAATTACGCTTGGACTTTTTTATTACGCTTTTCGCTTCACGCTTTAGAGATATGTAGTTGTTTCGTAACCACAAATTGTCTTTATCGCACTTATGTAGCCTATAAGCCCTATCTCTACTCCTTATAATATCCCCTACTCTAGAAGTAACCCACAAGGGCTTGTTATTTACTTTCGCACGCTTAATCTTGTACGGTACACATTCCTCATTTATAGTCCTAAATACTGTTTCAAACGATTCCCACATTATTTTTGCGTTGGAGATCCCCATTATGTTTTCCCAATTGACGTGTGACAATTCAGTTCTAAATTTACAAATGTCTGCGTGCTGGAAGTTAGGAATTTTAGTCGAGTTAGCTGGTTTCGACTGACTTACTGAGAGGACAAACTCTACCTTATTGTGATCGCTATTGCTTAACGGTTCTATTACTTGAAGATCAGTGATTAACCTATCGTCCGTAGTTATCACTAAATCTAAAATACTGTCCAACCTCGTAGATTCCCCAACCTTTGAGTATGGCTACATAATAATTGTTGTTATTTGTTAACAGGTTGATTGCTTATAGTTTGTCCAATGCAGCTTTCAAATGTGTTTATCTTGTTGAAACTGTTGGCAATATTGCCTGTGACAAGCTGCTCAGCTGAACGATCGTTCTCGGCACTGCAGAGTATCAAGACGAACAACCGAAGCACTATGGGCGAAGGTCGGTTGAATGGCATCACCCTGTCACATGTACATCATGATATTCCGATTGATCCTACTCGTGTAATTAAATTATTTGCACAAAAAAAATAGACGGCTAACTCTTGTCTAAAATGACCGTTAGCCGTATCATGTGGTATGTGCCTACTGTATGTGTGATGGATATTGTAATAAAACACTGATTTGCTTTTGTATCATATTGTGTTTTCTTGACCCCTCCTTTCTGAAATCCACGGTACGCGCCTGCCCACGGGGTAATTACCCTCAGGTTAAGAACCACTGCGTTAAGCGAATGTTCGTGTTGAGTGTGTCAATGTGTCATGGTCTCTGTATAATGCATTGATTTTTTTTATTAGAAGCATTATACCGTACCATAAAAATGTCTGCTTTGATTGTGTTTTACTTTTTCAGTAAATTGAAATTACGAGATTCAAAAGTACCGTGAAACAAATGATTAAATTTGTGCGCTTAAAATTTAGTTCATATGAACTGAAGAGAGTTCATGAATAGACGAACGATTATCTGAAAATCCGATCATTAAATAATACTTTCACTTAATTTTTATCTTATAAAAGAAATCATACGTATTTCGTATATAAATATTTGTTTACATCTATAGATATTGTACACTATTTTCAATTTCAGAATTTTCATACAGAATTGAACTATAGTTTAAAATAGATCCATTAATCAGTGTGTGTGTGTGTGTGATAGCATGTGTGTGCGTGTGTGTGTATATATATGGAATAGCACGTGTGTGTGTGTGTGTGTTCAAAATTAGGATTTTTAAAAACTTATTTTTTACAAATGTTTTGCTATTACAAATGACACGTTCAACTGATTTCTATGACTGTGGCAAATTAGCAAAAGTTGGTCAAAGCCACATTTAAATATTAATTGTAGTATATGTGCAAAAAACAGTCATATACGGAATCTTGAGCATAAAAAATGTCTGCATTGTTCGTTTTTTTTTATCATTCTATGCATTTCTCGTTTTTTTCATAAATGTTATGACATTTGTTTTCTAAAATAAATGTGGTGGACTTATAAATCGACAGAAAAGATATCGAATTTGGGATTACTACTACAAAAACCTAATCATGGAGGTATGACATGCGAAGCAACTTTTCTCAAACACACATATATATATAAAGAATAGGTTAAAAACATGGTATGAAGAGTTATGAAAAGGTTCCCCCAAAACAAGAGAAAGAGAAGGGCAGAAATGTATTCTAAAAACGGCATTTGACGACATTCTACTAGTCAACGAAATGTCAAAAGAGGTGAAAGGAAACCATTCTTACTAGTCGTTAACTCGTGATTAACATAGTGACTAATGTCGTTTGCAATAATAATAATGACGGCACTGACAAGACGCAAAACTTTCAAGCGGTTCTCTCAATTTAAAATATTTTAAGGTAAATTATTAGTTATTAGTTTTGCTTTTATTGAGCATATATATTTATACATATATATATATATATAATATTATATATATATATATATATTATTTTTTTTTTTTATTTTGTGTGTGTGTATGCGTGTGTCACAATAAGAGAAAGAGAGTGCATATATATATAATAAATAAATAAATGAGAAATTGAGAAACAGTGTATGTAGGTTACGTTCCCTATCATAGAGTAATATAATAAAGGCAATTAATTACGCCCCCAAATTAGGTCACATTCGGTAAGGGAATTAATTAATAATTTCCCAAAGGTATTTAGGGGGAAAGAACACCTTTAACATTTTATCTGAATAGAAGGGTTTATTTTTCAATATAATTCCGTCTCATCCCAAATTTAACAAATTTACCAAAGACAAATTTTATTCCTGTCAAGAATTTAAAGCTATTATTTCATAATGTGGTGACCTCACCCTCCGTTCTGGTTTTGTTTCCTTTATTTGTGTCACTGTGCCTCTCTTTCCCCCACTTTCCCTCAATGCCACCCGCAAGGGTGGGGTGGGGGGGAGGTCTCATTTCCCCCTTTCGTTTTATTCCTTCGTTTTTCCTTTTATTCTCCTTCTATTCTCTTCCGTCTACTGATATTCATTCCCCTTCTTTCTTCCCCTTGAAGGGGGCACTTACCTCGCGTTGTGGGGTCCTACGACGTTATCATGAGCGGAAGAAGCGGTGATGGCCTCGTCCGGAATGGCTCCTGACTCCATGCCAAGCGCCTTATCACAGTCACCTGCGGCGAGCAGGAAACCATCGCAGTGTTAGGCTCTCGTGGCTTTAAATAGACATGTTTGCAGTGCATTCTCTCTCTCTCTCTCTCTCTCTCCTCTCTCTCTCTCTCTCTCTCTCAAATTATATATTACTAATACTTTTCAAAAATGCTCTATTCCAAATAAGCTATAAACTTCAAATTTTACAAATTAATTTATTTTGGAGCAAGTGTAGTTTACGTTCCCCTACATTATCCTAGTGTAGTTTACGTTCCCCTACATTATCCTAGTGTAGTTTACGTTCTTCTACATTATCCTAGTGTAGTTTGCTTTCCCCAACTTTGTCTGCGTACACTAATCAAATAAAACGTTGAAACTAAGGAAAATATTATGACTTAACCTAACCAATCGTCAGTTTATATATATATATATATATATATATATATAATATATGGATCCCTGAAGATCCGTCATCCCTATGCCTTTGGGGTGATGAATCTTCAGGTGAGCAGTACTGGGGTGACGG
>JAJOZX010000561.1:572500-702500 GCA_023014485.1 Bathynomus jamesi
TCGTTTACATGGAGGTGTGTGTGTGTGTGTGTGTGTGTGTGTGTGTATGTGTGTGTGTGTCAGAAATAAAAATAGATCGTTACTAAATTGGAAACCGATATTAAGAGAACATGATAAGTATGTTTCGTTTGACAGTTCTTAAAAGATATAAACATATAAACTAATGTTTAAAATTTTATTTGAATCTTTTTCTAAAACACTCATTTTATATGTTCACTTTATCTTTCTTGCGTTATCGCTAAAATGTTCGGTTGCTTTTAAGGGTACTACCAAATTATCCCTTAAATTACGGTCTTCATACGATGAGGCAAGGAACATGTCAAAAAAAGGATGCTATTTTGGGGGTCAGTTATCTGTTTATAAGAGATAAATGCAACATGAAGCTGTATTTTAATCTCCTGTGGGTTGTGAACAAGATAAACTGATGTCCTCTTGTCGTCTCTCTCTCTCTCTCTCTCTCTCTCTCTCGCTCTCTCTCTCTCTCTCTATATATATATATATATATATATATATATATATGGGTTGGACATGTAGAAAATAGCACTTTAAAATGATGTCAGTGAATGTGGAAGGGGTATGATAGTAACCCGTTTGGCTACAGCCTCAGTGACTAAAGTAGCCCATATTGAGCATGTATCTTGATGAAAAGTTTCCATGGTTATAAATACATGAAAGGAAACGAAAAAAACTACACCTCATAAGCACAATAATGTTTCCATTATTCTGTCGAACCCTAGTTTCATTCGAGTTTTTGCAATGATTGGTGTTATGAGGGTCTTCACTACAGTTCCCCTAACACTCTTTTGACTGATATTGGTCGTTCCAGGCTGTTGTTAAGTTGTGAACAAAGTTTTTGATGCAATAGCCTTTGGTCCACGCACCACAGCTCGTAATAAAGTTGTTCTGTCACATTCTGTCGGTGTTGTCTTACGTCCACTATTGTTTATTCGATGCAGTAGTTTTCTTTTATTTTTATGTACTCCTAATCATGGGGATTGTTCCTCGAAATACACGAGAAATCTCGGCGACTTTTGTCACTTAGGCAGCAGCCAAACGGGCTCCTACTATCATGCCCCTTTCACATTCACGACATCTTTTTGAAGTGCCGTTTTGGTATGTAATCTGAAAGAAGAGGAAAACTTTAATATAAACATACTGAAATAATAGATGATCTTAATATAATACAGTATGTATTTACGCGTCGATTTAGTAAAGTAAATAACACCATCACTGATATCAGAAAATACAGCACTGTAAATGCGCGTTGTTTCCATTATTTCGCCCAATCTCCGTATATTCCCCGAAAGTTCCCACGACTAATCAAAATTAAAGTCTCTGTTTACTGTTTACAACTCCTTGAAATCTAATCGTAAAAAAATTAGTGGCGAGATAATGCACCAAACAACGCGAAATGTAATACGTGAAAAATAAGACGATTGAACTTAAATGTAATTATAATTATAGTAAATAAGATAAAAACAAATGTCGCTTTAATGACTAAAAGATAAAAATAAATTTATACTCGAGGAAAAAATAAAACAGAAATTTGAAATATTTCTTTAAAAATAAAACTCGAAATAAAAATAAGCACCAGAAAATAAGATATTTTAGACACATTTTCCAAATATTTTTAAAATTTCCACTCGCAATTCTTCCTAATCTTGTAAATTAAATAAAGTATTTTCTGACTCTCGTAAATGTTTCCCGAATTTAAATATATTAATAATATTCTAATATTAATTATTTTTACATAGAATAGGCGTGTAAATTTCATCTCTCTCTCTCTCTCTCTCTCTCTCTCTCTCTCTCTCTCTCTCTCCATACACACACACACACACACAAAACGTTAAAAATCTTTAAATGAGAGGTAAATCTTGGTTGAGTTTATCGGTTGGTAGTTTCCTGTTTGTCTCTTCCAAATTGACTTTATTATCTCGAATAAAAGTGATTATCCCTCAAAATATTTTTTAGAAATAAATTCTCTTCCTATTTCTCATTTATAGATTTCAAAAATAATTTCATTTTATTCTTATTTCTTATAATTTGTTTTCATATATATGAAAATTATATCACGAAAGTAACACGTGAAAAATATTTATGATGAATAAAACCACGAAGGAAAGGAAACACAAAACGGTGCTCAAGCGCTTTCGTCTAATATATATATATATATATATATATATATATATATTATTCATCGATGCATTCATAGCTTAAGTGGAAGTATGAAGAGTTAAACATCTTTTCATACAGAGTACCATCACGCCTATATGTCCATTTCAGGGTACGAGCAGCTCGCAGCACCATTGCCAAGCAAATAGAGGATCTCTTTAAAGTACGGACGAGGCTTTCGTACGTGGTTCATCACCACTGAAAGCATCACTGCTCTGTGCTGGTTTAGTCAAAGAACATCCATATCCGTATTCAGTTGATTGCAATTTTCGTTAGTTTGTACTGCAGACACCTCTGGTTATTTATTATCAGACCTAGTGCATGATTCTTCAGGAGCAAGATGCACCCGAAGTTTGTTTCCTCCCTAAGGTAGCACATTTACCTGTATCACTCACAGTCGTACTCGTACTACCTCCCTCTCTCACACACACACACACACATACACACACACCCTGTATATATGTATATATATATATATATGTATATACACACAGTACAGTGTGTGTATATATATATATATATATATATACAGGGTGATTCAAAATCATGTAGACACATTTTTAAATTATTTATTTTGGATACTAATTGCACTTAACAAAAACTTCACTCTGTACATGAGCAAGCATGTAAAAACAACCTTTAATAGTCATGTTATATTAAATTTTTAAACTGCTCACTATTTACAGAAAAACATGCGGCGTAACGTTCAAAAACAGACATATATATATATATATATATATATATATATATAAGCACACCGGACAAAAAATTAGTGACCCCTAATAGCACCGATAGTAGGAAGTTCAAGGTCACACAGAGGGCGCTGATGTAGCATTGGTAAGTGACAAGTAGCGGTGACGTAGCACACAGGATCAGATCTGTTTCGTGAGGTGGTGAAGAACAAAGTGTGTGTTGGATATAGTCTGCAAAATGGGTCGTGAGGCAGACGTTACTCAGTGGCAAAAAGGAGCCATCGTGTTTGGCAGAGCCCACGGACACAAAATGTCTGAAGTAGCCCAATTTGTTGGTGTGTCAACGCGTACTGTCCAGCGAGTTTACAAAGAGTGGTGTAGTTCGCAATCAACTGACAATCGACGGCGTAACTGTGGCCGGAAAACAATTCTCGACAATAGGGGCCGCCGCCATGTTTCTCGTCTAGTAACTGCAAATCGTTTTCAAACCAGAGAACAATTGCTCCAAGAAACCAATGAGGTTCTCCAGCGACCAATTTCCGAACGGACATTGCGACGAGAACTGCATGCGATGGAAATCTGGAGCAGGGTACCACGGAAGAGGCCGCTGTTAACAGCAAGTCACAAATTGGCACGTTATAAATGGGCTCAGAGGCACAAAAACTGGACTGTGGCAGATTGGAAACGTGTAATTTGGTCCGATGAGTCCCGTTTTTGTTTGTTCTCCAATGATGGGAGGCGACGAGTACATCGCAGGTCCAATGAAGCCTTTAATCCTGAATGCGTCGAAGGTGGTGTTGTTCAGGCTGGAAACAGAAAGTGAAGCGCAGGAATAGACACCCACGAACTCTGGCGGAACTTCGGGACCGGCTGATGAACGAGTGGCAGCAAATCGATGTTCAGTACATGCACAACCTCGTAGAGTCTCTGCCTCGCCGGATTCGTGCGGTTATCAAGGCCAGAGGCGCCGTCACACGTTATTAGGTACATTCTGAGAGGGGTGACTAATTTTTTGTCCGGTGTGCTTATATATAACGCTATATGCGGTGGAGAGCGCAAAAGGGCAACGCGCTCCTCCACCAAGCCAGGCCTAGAGATTATCAGCTTGACGAGGTTATATATATATATGTATGATTTAATTATGCCACATTTCCAAAGTTAATTATAATTAATGGATTAACTTAGATTCATGAAGCGTGGAAAGATTACTGTGGAAGGATAGAAGTTTTTCTACAGACGTACAACATGGTCAAAGTATTATCCCATTTGCGAAATTACGTGACGAATTTATTTTGTCAGTGCAATTTTTTATCAGTGATTTTTGGCTCAGTGGGACAAAATGATTACCTGCGCATATTCTAAGGCCTATATATGGAGACAGTTTGGTTTCAGCAGAACGTCGCTAGACCTCACCCACGCAGCAAAAGTCACTTTGGACTTTGTTGCACTCAATTTTTGGCCCGAGTGACTTGACTAACAGATGCTTTCATCTTCATGACTGTGGTCTTCTCTGTCTGCTGACTTCACTCCGCGTGATTTCTTCTTCCAGGGGCATCTAAAAGAAATGGTCTTCAAAGAAAATCCCGATACATTGGAAGTTCTAAAAGCGGCGATTGAATGTGAAACCTGTTCCATTTCAACCGAAACGCTGGAGGCCTCATAAGAAATTACACTGCCCGGATTTGTCAAGTAATTTCGCAAAGGGAAGGAAATTTTGACCGTATTGTGTGGCTGTAAAAGAAACTGCCAACTTTCCACAATAACTGTGCCAAGTTTCATGAATACGAGTCAATAAAAGAATTTTTTATTCATTTTCAAATTGACATCATTACAAAATCACACACACACACACACACACACACACACACACACACACACACAGTATATATATATATATATGGGATGAATTTCACAATTAAACACGAAATGAATGAATGATGCATACGACAAGGAAAAAGAAAAATGATTCCAAGACTTTTCGTGTATTCAGAAGTACACTTCCCTGACGAGGTGTACTTCTGAATACACGAAAAGTCTTGGAATCATTTTTCTTTCTTCTTGTGGGTTTGCATATATATATATATATATATATATATATATATATATATATATCAGTGGCGTGCGGTGATTTTTCGTCAAGGGGAAGCAATTCAAGCAAAAACAACAAAGATTATATAAAATAAAAATAAAACTTTAAAATACTCGTATATAATAAAAACAAAACACATATAATCATCTACTTACTTTACTTATAGGTTAATTCTATTCTTCTTTCTTTTTTATTAAATATATCTATTATTTCTTCGTAAAAGGCATCGGTTTTCATATCCTTAAGAAGCTTTTTCTCAATTGAGATTAAAGCTAAACTTGCAAGCCTTTCTTCCCCTTGCGCATTTCTAGCGTAGTTATGTATTCGCTTTAAATGAGAGAATGACAGCAGACAGCACGTATAAGTTGCCAGATATTTCAAGAAAATTAACTATAAGATCTGGACAGCGAAATCTAAATTGCTTCCTTTTTGACATAGGGAAGGATAAAATAACGATAAATATATATTCTTTTTCGCTTAACATGGCCAGGGAATTTTTTAGTAGAAAAACTATATATGAAACTTGTTGTATTCAATAAATACTACATTATTAAACATTAAATGAGTTTTTAGAATGGAAAGAAACAATTTGTAACAGTAAAAAAGAAGCGAAAGTCATTGGGAAAAAGGATACATTTCGTCAATTGTTGTCCAACTCGAGATTTTTTGCGTCGGCTTTCTTAAAGGTTCTTGCACGAACGGCAACCAATGTATATACTATGTATCCACCTGATTACCAATCAAATGCTATAAATAGTATAATAAAATGATTTTGTACAAATTATTAACACATATTGAACTGTTTAAACTTTAAAGTATAATACAGCATTTTCTTCTTTCTTTGAATAGGGAAGCATTGCTTCCCTTGCTTCCATGGACCGCACGCCACTGATATATATATATATATATATATATATATATATATATATATATGTTAAACACAGACCGTGCATGGAACAAGGAACTCTTCTGGGAAAATTAAATCCACTATAGTCCGAATAAGTAATGGTAAATGACAAATACCATAGTTTTTTTCCTTTTTCATGATTTTAGCCCGACGTGGGCAACGGGTCTCTCGCAAAGAGATCCCATAAATATAGCTATATTTATGGGATCTCTTTGCGAGAGACCCGTTGCCCACGTCGGGCTAAAATCATGAAAAGGAAAAAAACTATGGTATTTGTCATTTACCATTACTTATTCGGACTATAGTGGATTTAATTTTCCCAGAAGAGTTCCTTGTTCCATGCACGGTCTGTGTTTAACATATAATGTTCTCAGGGAACCATTCTGAGTTTGTGTATATTATATATATATATATATATATATTGGAGTATTTCTTCAGTTATTCATCATGGCTTTTGCATTTAGTCGTATAAAGTACTTTAATATGTCTATATAAACGTTTCATTAAATGTTAGTATGTTTCATTCAGTTTGGAGGGAAAGTATATCTTGCTTTTCAACATAATCCTTTGAATTCATTCTTAAGCCAAGTAATTACGAAACAACACAAAACGCTATTACAACTCTATCATTGTGAGAGGCGAATGTTTGCGAAATGCCTCTTAACATTTAGTTAATAAAAGCTGAAAAGAATTTCGCTTTTTCAAGTGCTTCAAAAATCTTCTTCTAAAAATTCAAGTGTCTCTCAGCGAGGATTGCTGCCGTTCGTAGTTTTGTGCGAAAACAAATACTGTACGTATAATAAAGGTACATGTTCAAATGATACGCTAATATAAATATATATTAAATCAAACACACACACACACACACACACACACACACATATATATATATATATATATATATATATTAATTGAAGAATAAGAGGACGAGAAGGTGGTACATGTTTATTAATCAGACGTTTCGGAAATTCAATTTCCATCATCAGTGCTAAGAAATAAAAAATAAAAGTGAACAAATATAGTAAAAGATTTTATACAGTATATTACAGTCTTATGATAATAATTTAAAATTAAAATGATAATAATTTAAAATTTAAAAAAAAAATTACATAAAATGTAGAGCGGTAACATACAGGGTGTACATAAAGTCAGGCTCTATTTTTGTGAAGCACTTGGAAATTATATGGAATTCAATCATAAAATGATAAAGTGGTAACATTTATTAAATAATTAAGAGTAGGATTCGACGTGACGCCCATCAGTATCCCTGCACAGCTCAAATCGTTCCGCAGCATTTCTAAACACATTCTGGAGCATTTGCGGGGTTATGTTATCTGCAGCAGTTCGTATACGTGTACGTAAGTTTTCAAGACTCGTAATCTTCGTCTGATAGACGTGCGACTCGATAAAGCCCCATGCAAAGAAATCTAAAGGGGTTAAATCTGGTGATCTCGCTGGCCAAGGTCTTTGGTTGCTTCCGCATCCGATCCAGCGATTTGGAAAACGTCCATTTAGATAATCCTGAACAATTTTGGCATAGTGACAAGGAGCACCATCATGTTGATAGACGACGGGGATAGGATTGTTAGTACCGTCGTCTATCAACATGATGGTGCTCCTTGTCACTATGCCAAAATTGTTCAGGATTATCTAAATGGACGTTTTCCAAATCGCTGGATCGGACGCGGAAGCAACCAAAGACCTTGGCCAGCGAGATCACCAGATTTAACCCCTTTAGATTTCTTTGCATGGGGCTTTATCAAATCGCACGTCTATCAGACGAAGATTACGAGTCTTGAAAACATACGTACACGTATACGAACTGCTGCAGATAACATAACCCCGCAAATGCTCCAGAATGTGTTTAGAAATGCTGCGGAACGATTTGAGCTGTGCAGGGATACTGATGGGCGTCACGTCGAATCCTACTCTTAATTATTTAATAAATGTTACCACTTTATCATTTTATGATTGAATTCCATATAATTTCCAAGTGCTTCACAAAAATAGATCCTGGCTTTATGTACACCCTGTATATAAATAAATGTTATCGGGTGAAACGAATATTGAAAATAAAAACTTACCGGGTTATTGTACGAGCGGGGGTTTAATCTAATTATATGAAGGTTAGGAATGGTTGACTGTTGAAGTAAGTGGCCATGTTAGAAGTCGAAGAGTGGTGGCGCAATAATAGTTCAGAAGAATTATTTAGCTATGTTTAAATTGAAGGCAGAACTGTAGTCGTTGAGGGTTGGTTTTGTACTAAGGATATATAGGGATTCGATGATGTGGAGGTCGGTTAGTTGGTATGCTGAATTGATAATTTTGAAATTGGTGGGGAGCATTGGGTGATTGTGGAGGTGACAATGATCTCTTATTGCTGATTTCGATGGTTTATTTAAAGGTTGTGAGGTTCTAGTGGAAATGCCGCGATGTTCGTCCACTCTTGTTTGATATTGGCGAATGGTGCTGCCAATATAACTTGCTTTGCAGCGAGTACAGTTGAAACAGTAAACGGTGGACGAAACAAGGGGCTAGGTTTTTTTTCTTTATGGTTGAGATACGCTTTAATGCTATTATTAATGGTGAATACAAATTGAAGGTTAATTTGAGGGTAAAGAGGGGTCAGTAGGTGCCGAAATTCTGATTGTATTTTATAACTAATGTAGTTGTAGTAGGGAAAAGAAAAGTTTTGTATATCTTTTATAACAGTGGGGACTTTAAAGGGGGGGTTGATAAATGTTATTGAGAAAATTTATGGCTAGAGATTGTAGTAAATGTTTTGGGAAAGAGTTATTAATGCTGAAACTGTGAATGAATTCTATTTCGTTGTGGAAGGATAAGTAGGAGGAATAAAGTTGATAAGCATGGTGGATTACAGTTTTAATGCTGTTAGTTTTATATAGTAAGGGGATGTGGCTTAAGTAGTTGGTGCCTAGGTCTGTATATGTAGATTTTCGATATATGGAAGTGCTGGTTTTATTATTTTGTTTTGTTATTGTTATATCTAAGAAGGGTAGGGTGTTGTTAGATTCGTCTTCTTTAGTGAACTTGACGGTTTGATGCTGGGAATTGAGATAGTTAGGAAAAAGAGGGGCGTGGTTAGCGTGGTTAGCACCGTTCTTCTTAACAAATCAGATTATATTAATAAGGTTAATAACGTACTCAACGACTCCTCCAAATTCAAAAAGATTAATGATAATCCTCTAACACTTTCCCTAAAACTTGAAGCTAAAATCAACCGTTTCCTCAAAAAATTATATGATGAAAATAAAATTTCGGAAGATGTTTACAACCAAATACGCTCTTCCGGCTCGTCCTCAGGTACTCTTTACGGCCTCCCTAAAATACACAAACCAAACTTACCCATTAGACCTATCCTTTTTGCTTATACCAGCCATAATTACCACCTAGCAAAATTCCTAATTCTCACCCTAACCCCTCGTAACGCAGAATGCATATTCTGTCCCCAATTCTTACGAATTCACCAAAGAAATACAGACGGTGAACAATTCAAACAACCTCTATATGCACAGTTTTGACATAGTATCCTTCTACAGTGACCTACACCAACGTACCAATTAAAGAAGCTATCGAAATCTGCATCAATAATTTATTTTCTAAATTACTTTTCATCTTTCACCCCTTTCCGGCAGAGTGGGCTGTATCCTCTACCTCCCTATGGAGTGGAGGACCGGTCTGCAACAGCTGGAAATATTCTCTTCGACTATTTTTCCGACTTGTCGGCAGTGGCTGGTGGATGATGATGGTGTCTTTCTTTCTCTTTTTCTGAATTAATTTTAACCCACGAGTGATAGGTTTTGCTACACTTACTTAACCCTTTACTTTCTTCTTTCTCTCGGGCTAACCCTAGAGTGGATCTTAGGGTCTTTGTTAGCCTTAGCTTCGGTAGGTCTGTAGAATCAGAACGCAGTCTTCATCCTAACTAAACAAGAATTTAGCAGACTGTAACCCTTGCCGCTTCAGACGTCTACTTCTTTTTCAATAAACAACTTTACCAACAAACCGATTCACTAGGCATGGGATCCCCTCTAAGTGCCACACTAGCTAACATCTTCCTCTGCTATCACAAAAATAACTGGCTACTCCATTGCCCCACTCACTACAAACCACATCTATATAAAAGATACGTCGATGACACTTTTCTCCTCTTTCACAATGCTAACGACGCCTCTTTTTCTTAACTATCTCAATTCCCAGCATCAAACCATCAAGTTCACTGAAGAAGACGAATTTAAAAACACCCTACCCTTCTTAGATATAACAATAACAAAACAAAATAATAAAATCAGCACTTCCATATATCGAAAATCTACATATACAGACCTAGGCACCAACTACTTAAGCCACATCCCCTTACTATATAAAATTAACAGCATTAAAATTTTAATCCACCGTGCTTATCAACTTTGTTCCTCCTACTTATCCTTCCACAACGAAATAGAATTCATTCACAGTTTCAGCATTAATAACTCTTTCCCAAAACATTTACTACAATCTCTAGCCATAAATTTTCTCAATAACATTTATCAACCCCCCTTTAAAGTCCCCACTGTTATAAAAGATATACAAAACTTTTCTTTTCCCTACTACAACTACATTAGTTATAAAATACAATCAGAATTTCGGCACCTACTGACCCCTCTTTACCCTCAAATTAACCTTCAATTTGTATTCACCATTAATAATAGCATTAAAGCGTATCTCAACCATAAAGAAAAAAACCTAGCCCCTTGTTTCGTCCACCGTTTACTGTTTCAACTGTACTCGCTGCAAAGCAAGTTATATTGGCAGCACCATTCGCCAATATCAAACAAGAGTGGACGAACATCGCGGCATTTCCACTAGAACCTCACAACCTTTAAATAAACCATCGAAATCAGCAATAAGAGATCATTGTCACCTCCACAATCACCCAATGCTCCCCACCAATTTCAAAATTATCAATTCAGCATACCAACTAACCGACCTCCACATCATCGAATCCCAATATATCCTTAGTACAAAACCAACCCTCAACGACTACAGTTCTGCCTTCAATTTAAACATAGCTAAATAATTCTTCTGAACTATTATTGCGCCACCACTCTTCGACTTCTAACATGGCCACTTACTTCAACAGTCAACCATTCCTAACCTTCATATAATTAGATTAAACCCCCGCTCGTACAATAACCCGGTAAGTTTTTATTTTCAATATTCGTTTCACCCGATAACATTTATTTATATATGTTACCGCTCTACATTTTATGTAATTTTTTTTTTTTTAATTTTAAATTATTATCATTTTAATTTTAAATTATTATCATAAGACTGTAATATACTGTATAAAATCTTTTACTATATTTGTTCACTTTTATTTTTACATTTTTATTTCTTAGCACTGATGATGGAAATTGAATTTCAGAAACGTCTGATTAATAAACATGTACCACTTTCTCTTCCTCTTATTCCTCACTAAGTTGCGGTTCCCCAAGAACAAACCCTTCAATCAAGTATATATACATATATATGTACATAAGTTAGATAAAATAATGGAAACACTCGCATCGATATATATAACGCTCTGTGCGGTGAAGATTTTTTTTTCGGTGCTGTATTTTCTGATATTACTAAGTAATGACGTTATCTGCTTTACTAAATTGATATTTGAATGCATATAATTTTGAGACCATCTATTTTACTGTGCATATATGTCTCGGTATTAAAAGTCGCGCGAGTCCGTGCATCTCGAAGAACAATCTCCGAGATTATGAATACCTGGAGTGAAATGGAATAAATGCGTTCCCATTATTCTCTCGAACTCCAACTTCATTCGAGCTTTTGCAGTCGTTTTGAATGATACTGGTCTTTACAGGCTATTGCCAAGTCCTGAACAAAGTTTTGATGCGACACATTTTCGTTCATGTTTCACAGCCTGTAATAAGGTTCTTCTGTCACAGTGTCAGCGTTGCTTTACGCCCACTACACCGCTTATTTGATATATTTTTTTCAGTTCCTGCCATGTAGTTATAACCTTGAGGAATGTTCCTCGAGATACAGGGGCAATTATGCGATTTTTTATCCTGACACACAAACAAAACGGGCTCTTACTACCATGTCCCTTTCACAGTCAGTGACATTTTCCAACCACCATTTTTTATTTATTCTGCAAAAATAGGAAAAACCAGTATTGGTATATTAAAATAGATGTTCTCAAAATTAGATGCATTCACATACCAATTTAATAAAGTATATAACGTCATTAGTGATATCAGAAAATACAGCACCGAAAATGCGAATTTCCATTATTTTATCCAACTCATATATATATATATATATATAATAATATATATATACATATATATATATATACACACATATATATATACACACTGTGTGTGTATATATATATATATATATATATATATACACACACACACTGTGTGTATATATACAAGAAAACCAGTTTGAAATATAAAAACCTGAACATATATTTCGCTTTTCATTCATTTTTGTGTAATTTTTTTGAAATCCATTAGAAAAATTGAAACTTCCTTTCCTATTCATTTATAAGGTTCGGAATGTTGAATAAATCGAAAGAAATTCTGACTCGTAATTAATGAAATCAAAGGACGCTCCAAGTTCTTTACAAAGAGTAAAAATTAACTCAATTTCTAAATGGTTCAAATCGCTCTTTGCTTCCATCATGAGTTTGAAATTATCTGGATATGTAACACGAAGTTGAAGGAAAACATACACGTTAATATATATATATATATTATATATATAATTATATATATAATATATATATATATATATAGAGAGAGAGAGAGAGAGAGAGAGAGAGAGAGAGAAAGAGAGAGAGAGATACCTTGAACTATTTTAACTAAGCACAGAAATAGTTGGTGAGCTTTTTCTATCTCAGAAGTTGAGATCTGATTCGGAATTAACGTTCATTCCTGTAGATGAGGAGGAAACGTTTTAAGTTTAAAATAGTTTACCTTTTTATTTCTTCATTAACGCCAGCTTTGTCGATGGCAGATATAGCCAATTTCTCGTACTTTCTTTATATATATATAAATGATTATATATATATATATATATATATAAATGCACTACAAGATGCTAACAACTTTTTGATGATTCGGAACAAACCAGAACTAAATTTAGTTTGTTGAATGGATGTGTCAGTCCGGCGATTGGTTGAGGAAATTCGCTTCAAGCTGCTCTCTATTTTGTCAGCTAAAGTATTTTGTGGAACACGTGATATTGCTTAGCGTGGAAAAGATAGTACACCGGGCAATGTGCATGATCTGTACCAATTTCGTACAGAGGCAGGTGATCTGGTTTTACGTAATCATTTGGAAAATGATTTGTTGACACCAGCTGTGAGAATATTACTATTCCTGAAAAGTTTCTAGTGTTTGCTCCATTAGAGCATACGAATTATATAATGCTCAAAATTTGACCAACGCTTGGACAAGCTTCTTGGACAGGGTTATGATGGTTGTTCAATCATGGCAGGAAAGGAGGGAGAGGTGCAGGCCAAGATTAAAGCGATGTACCCAAATGCTGCTTTTGTTTACTGCTCATCAAATCGGCTGAACCTTGTTGTGAACGACCTTAATTTAGTGAACGAGATTAAGAATACAGTGGGGACAGTGAAAGCTATTATCAATTTTTTTCGTGGAAGCCCATCGAGGAGACGAAATATCCCAAACGTGCCTGTTCTTTGTGAGACACGTTGGACTGCCGAACACAAAAGTAGTAGAACGTTTCCAGAGAATTTTGGCGTTATCTTTGATCAGTTGACACTGAACGCAGAAGAAAATTGCGACACTCCGGCTCGTCAAAAAGCTCATCAGTTACTATGTGCGGCAGGGACAGCAACTTTCTTAGTTTCATTAACAGTAATGGCTAAGTATTCAGTCATATTAGAGCCAGTGGCACAAGCTCTGCAGGCTGCTTAGTTGGGTTTGCTGAAGGTTCAAGGACATGCTCAACAGGTGTTGGCCAATGTACGCGATCATCGTGAACAGGCGGAAAACAGATTCCACGAGGACTTCCCGAAAGTGGAAAGTCTTGCAGATGAAATAGGTCTCAAGATCCTACGGCTGGGAACTCGTCAGGTATTTCACTCAAACACTGGAAGTTCCACTGTCGAAGAATACTTTCGTCGGTAAATGTATGTGCCGTATCTCGACTCAATCATATCATCCCTCCAGACCAGGTTTGCAGAGGATAATGCCTTTCAGTCTGACCTATTCTCACTTCACCCTATACGGAAGAAAAATGTAGGACTTAAAAATGGCAGTCTCCTCGAAATACTGGATCAACGGATCTCTTTCCTGCCATTCACAATGCAATCCTGATTGTTTTGACATTACCTTCTACAACATGCGCAGTTAAACGGCCCCTCAGTACTTTGTGATGGGTAAAGACCTGGCTGCGATCATCAATGACAGATGATCATATTTCCGAACTTTGCGTGATGAGCATTCATAGAGACAAAGTCAATAAAAACAAGGCCGAGTTACTGGACAAGGTTGTAAAAAAATTTGGCAATACTCCCAGAAAATGCAATTCTTGTTTTCCAAGGAGGGCACAGTTTATTAACGTTGGTCATTAAATATATATATATATATATATATATATATATATATATACACACACGAGGTTTGATATAAAAGTTCGGTAAATAGTCCCGCAACTAATGAACGCGTGTCACTAGTGATGTCAGTGTGTATGGCTGATGACGTCACCTTGGCCACTTGCCAGATGCCAACAAACACCATTCAACTACGCACCAGTGCGCCGTGTCATTGCTTTGTGTGAGGGCGTTTTTGTGGCGTTTGGCGATTTTGCAGAAAATGTCGAAATTTGAGCAACGTACAAACATCAAATTTTGTTTTAAACTTGGTAAGACGGCTACAGAAACGCACGGAATGCTTGCAGGTGTCTACGGAGATGAAGTTGTTACAAACAAGACGGACGGATGACCACTTCTTTCATCATCTTCCAAAGACTCATTTCCTGCTCGAAACCTTCCAAACCACTTGCAAACAGTCTTGTTTGTACCAACTTCATCTCCGTAGACACCTGCAAGCATTCCGTGCGTTTCTGTAGCCGTTTTACCAAGTCTAAAACAAAATTTGATGTTTGCACGTTGCTCAAATTTCGACTTTTTCTGCAAAATCGCCAGACTCCACAAAAACGCCCTCACACAAAGCAATGACACGGCGCACTGGTGCGTAGTTGAATGGTGTTTGTTGGCATCTGGCAAGTGGCCAAGGTGACGTCATCAGCCATACACACTGACATCACCTAGTGACACGCGTTCATTAGTTGTGGTAATATTTACCGAACTTTTTGATCACACCTCGTGTGTGTGTGTATATATATATATATATATATATATATATAAGTATAATAAACAAAAACGAACAATAAATTAAAATAGCGCAAGAATTAGCGATAATTAGCGAGAATTAATAGTATGGTGACAATATACAGTATATTAAATTAAAAGATTAAAAATTAAATGATATAAAGTATAAAAGTATGGACGATAAGTGAAATATAAAACGGTTAAAAGGTGAAACAGAATTGAGGGGGTTCTTGCCAAATTGTTAACGTAATGAGAGACTAATTGTACAGAAGAGTGGAAATTGTTGCGTGTTGAAAAAATTCCATAATAGAAAGATGGAGCCAGGCGGAGTGATGGTGGATTTCTTTTGAGTTTGAGAGTTTATTTGGCGATGTTTAAATTGAAAGCGGAACTGTAGTCGTTGAGGGTTGGCTGGATACTGAGGATATAAAGGGACTCAAGTATGCGGAGGTCGATTAGTTGATTGGCTGAATTAACGATTTTGAAATTGGAGGGAAGTAACGGGTGGTTGTGAAGGTGGCAATGATCCCTTATTGCTGATTTGGAAGGTTGTTCAAGGGCTGTGAAGTTCTTGTAGAAATCCCACGATGCTCGTCCACTTTTGTTTGATATTGGCGGATGGTACTGCCAATATAGTTCGCTTTGCCGCGAACACAATTAAAAGCGTAGATAGTGGATGAAGCAAGTGGCTGGGGTGTTTTTTCTTTATGGTTGAGGTAAGATTTGATACTATTGTTGTTGGTGAAGGCGAAATGAAATTTAATTTAGGGGTAAAGCGGGGTGAGTAAGAGACGAAGTTCTGAAAGTATTTTGTGGCTAATGTGGTCATAATCGGGGAATGAAAAAAATATTGTCTTTTTTAACAGTGGGAACTTTAAGGGGGGGGGGGTTGATAAATATTATTAAGAAAGTTTCTGGTTAAAGATTGTAACAGATGTTTTGGGAAAGATTTATTAATGCTGAAGTTATGAATGAACTTTATTTCATGGTGGAAGGATAAGTACGAGGAGCATAGATGATAGGCGCCTATCATCTATGCTCCTCGTACTTATGCTTGTTTGTGGAAGAATGTTTTAATAAAGTCTCTAATTCCACATGCAATCCATCACCTCTACATTTACTAGCAGCTAAAGTACTTGTAAGTCGTTCTTGGCTAGCAGGCATCAAAAGGTTTTTGTTTGTTTTAGTTTATATGGTTACGGAGAAGGCATGCAGGTGATGATTCTGCCATTGTTAACCATTACATGTAAAGAGAAACGAAATACACATATAGTATCATGCTTGACTAGTATTGAGGGGGATTCACATGCTTTATAGCTGCAAAGATTGTTTCTAAAATAGTAGCTTATATACAAGAACTTCACAACCCTTGAAGAAACCTTCCAAATCAGCAATAAGGGATCATTGCCACCTTCACAACCACCCGTTACTTCCCTCCAATTTCAAAATCGTTAATTCAGCCAACCAACTAATCGACCTCCGCATACTTGAGTCCCTTTATATCCTCAGTATCCAGCCAACCCTCAACGACTACAGTTCCGCTTTCAATTTAAACATCGCCAAATAAACTCTCAAACTCAAAAGAAATTCACCATCACTCCGCCTGGCTCCATCTTTCTAATATGGAATTTTTTCAACGAGCAACTATTCCCAATCTTCTGTACAATTAGTCTCTCATTACGTTAATAATTTGGTAAGAACCCCCTCAATTCTGTTTCACCTTTTAACCGTTTTATATTTCACTTATCGTCCATACTTTTATACTTTATATCATTTAATTTTTAATCTTCTAATTTAATATATATTTTCACCATACTCTTTATATATATATATATAGTTGTAGTATGTACCAAAAGTTTGCCACCCCCTGGAAAACATTCTGTCGACAACCATGATATATATATATAGGATAATAGGATGTCCGAGAAATAGTGGTGCAAAAATAAATCATTTTTTTTGTTACTCAACATAAATACTTTGCACAAGGTTGTTTACATTTCCAAACTGTTCAAGTTAAGAATACTTCCACATGATGACCATCATTCGTCGATATAATGCGTATTCGACGGTTGAATTCAGAGCATTAGCAACATGCTCTCTGGTTCTTTGATGGAATTATGCCCTGGGTTCGTTACGATACAAAAGTGCTTTAATATACCCCTCTAGGGTGAACCAGGTGGCCATACTCTCGGTCCACCACTGCTTATCCAGCGCAGAGGAAAGGTTGCATACAAAGTGCAGGTGATACCTCAGTAATTTGAAGATGCCTCTCCTATCCGAGTGAGGATCTCTAATATCATACTTTAATTCAGTAAACTGAAGAAAATAAAAAAAAACAATATGCGCAGGAACTTAGTGCTTGGAAGCTACAAGTAATCAGAACCCAAGCATAGTTACGCGTGATTGAGAGATTGTCTTTGTGCTTTGTAGACCCCACTTCCGTTTTCCAAGGGCAGATTACTTTAGGCCGTGTTTTCTGACTGCTTCTTCGTCAGGAGTGACCCCTGCAGAAGCAAGCACCCCTCCCCCAATGTAAAGAGGTAAGGACAAGGATAATTCTGCTTTCCCGTGTGACGGGTAGGAACACCAAAATTTGGAAACATTATATGAGAATAAAAACCCACTCTAATAGACAGAGTTTATTTCCACGACAGTTTCGACGCCCACTGGCATCCTCCTCGGCATCCTCCGAGGAGGATGCCAGTGGGCGTCGAAACTGTCGTGGAAATAAACTCTGTCTATTAGAGTGGGTTTTTATTCTCATATTTTGACCTTCACGTAAAAAAGTGAAGTTTTTTGCATTTATTTTGGAAACATTGTTTGATTGTGGTTACTTGTAGCTTCCGAGCATTGTTGAAGAGAATACTTTTCTAGTAAGATCTTTTTTTTTTTTGCTAGCGAGACCACCTTTCAGTGTTTAGTAAAGTCATTACTTACAGATGTAGAATTTGGACTGTAGATAACCCCCATGAAACAAATTAACATGAATGGGATTCACCCAAAGTTTTTTTTTGGTACTGTGACTACCGTGCGTAACCGGAGCGAACTACACTTAACATGCTGCAGTTATATTTTCTTTCCAAACTAAAGGCTGTTGGAATTAACATGAAAAGTGTAATCTTTCAACAAGATGAGGCGGGGCGCCTCCCTCATCTAAATCTAAGCTCGACCTATAACTACTGTACCTCTTATAAGATAGGCGAAGCTAGCTCGGCCTTAGGCCCAAGTTACCCAATGGTTACTAGTAGAAATTTAGTTGATTATAATAATTGTTACGCAACTAAATCTGTAAATGATTAACAGAATTCTATGTATTTAATTTTAATGTCGTTAATGTATGAATGATAATACAAACCGACATACAAAGTCAGCCTTATGTTATCTGCCATACATGTATTAATTGTGCCTTCGCAAGTTTGTTTCGTACATGAGCTAATAATGCGAGGGACGGTCAGAAAATAAGTTTACACGGCATATAATTTCGTAACTAAGGGACCTACATTGATTATGTTTGTATCAGGTGAATTCGTTAATCATTGTTGGCAACACCGCACGTATGAGTCAGTTGAACATGGAACAGTGCCCTGTCATTTCTGCAACGATATTCCGAGTCTGTCAGTGGTCATGGTCAGAATTTCTCGAGCGCATTGTCACAGGAGACGAGACATGGGTTCATCACCGTGCTCCGGAAACAAAACGTGCCAGCATGGAATGGAAACACCCTGGGTAGGGTTGCCAGATTTTTCAAATACCCATGCGGGACAAAAAAAATTCTGAGGTTTTTTTTAACATCAAATTTTTTTTTCAAATTGAAACGATTTCTTCAACGGTTACAACAAACAAAATTAGAAAATGCAAAAACGTCACTTTTCTACGTGAAGGTCAAAATATGATAATAAAAGCCCACTCTGTCCATTAGAGTGGGTTTTTATTATCAAAATTAGAAAAATTTTATTACAATAATATTTAACAATTAAACATCGTGAATAAATTTGAAATTATTATACATAATATTGAAATTCTAAATCAATTCATCCCTAAAAAATTTGTTTAAAAAATATTTTTGCGGGACATTTTGAACGCGGGATTTTGACGCGGGATTTTTAGATCAAATGCGGGACTGTCCCGTAAAATACGGGACGTCTCGCAACCCTAACCCTGGGTTCCCGCGACCAAAGAAATTCAAGAGTGTGACGTCCGCTGGCAAAGTGATGGTTACCCTGTTTTGGGACCACAAAGACGTTTTGCTCGCAGACTTCATGCAAAAAGACACAACAATCAATGCAGCTGCATATTGTTCAACACTGGAACGTTTACGAGAGGCCATTAAACGTAAACGTCCTGGACTGCTCCGTAGGGAAGGGCACTGTTCCAGTCGAGCCGCCATGTTCAACTGACTCACATAACCAATGTACGGTAGATGGCAGCCGAATCGACGTGCAGTGTTGCCAACAATGATTAACGAATTCACCTGATACAAACATAATCAATGTAGGTCCTTTAGATACGAAATTATGCGCCATGTAAACTTATTTTCTGACCGCCCCTCATATACAGTGAAACTTATTTAATAAAAATAAATAGAAGATTACTTAATTAATTAAAAAATAAATAATAATTAAATGCAAGCATGATATTAAAAAATAAAACTAAATAAATACGATCTCCTTCCAAGAGTATTTTGGACTTTGAATACGATTCTCGAATAAAACAGGGAAATGGATTTTACTATATTTAACTTGACCTTTCGTCTGCATATTTCAGACATTATCAAAGAAATAAAAATAACTTATTCATTAAACTATAATATAGAAATGATTTACTGCTGTCACTATTATTATTATTATTATTAAAAAAATAAATAAAAAATTTAGTAGCATTATTAAAAAACAAAATATTAAGGTGGTCAACATTGCTCTTTTAACAGTATAAAAACCTCTTATTAAATGTGAAAATATGGTACATAAAATTAGGTAAATTAATTGAAAAACAAACCAATTAAAAATATTTAGGAAGGAAGCCATCATTAGACTTTACATTGATTTCGGGCTGCTTGTAAATCATTAATAAGGATTTTAGGATCACCTGAAGATCAGGACCCCCAGTCTTCTTTAGTTAGCCTTATAAGGCTAACTAACGAAAATATCACGACCTAACCTAACCAATCGTTAGGTCAACCGTACGCCCTTGACGATTGGTTAGGTTAAGTCGTGATATTTTCGTTAGTAAGCCTTATAAAGCTAACTAAAGAAGGCTGGGAGCCCTGATCTTCAGGTGATCCAGATTTTGCTATACAAAATCTGTAAAAGTTATTAACCTTAAATAAGATTTTGAAATTATTCAAAATAGCATTATTAGAAACTTTATGATGAGCAATGTTGATGTGTTTACCTATTTTATTAGGTTTATATATGTGCTAAATCAGTCTGTCGTAAAGTTTATTTGTGGTATAACCAATATAACATCCATGTTAATGTTAATATTTAGTGATGGATCAATAGAAAAACCGAGAGGCAAAGGAATCTTATAAACTATAATTATTTCACCCCAAACATATTACATAAAAAAAGCGATTATTAAAATTTTAATTCAGAATACCTATAAAATTTAAAATTGTTGGAGCTTCTTTGATTTAGAAGTTGAAAGAATAATTCAAAATTAGATAAATAATAGTTTCACTTAGAGTTCTGTATAAAAGACAACTAACCTTTTAGTGCATCGTGTTACTTTACTGATTTTGTTCCGGCTAACGCCAGACGATTTTATTGTCTCGGAAAAGACCTCTGGGTGTTAAAGAGTTAACGAGTGTCGAAATAAAATTTTAAATGTAAATAACAATGAACAACAAAATAGAACCTTTTGGGGGTCTTTTCCGTTTGGAGCCCACCACCAGATTCTTTTGAAAATAGCACCAGTAGTGCATTTTAACCATCTGAATACGAAAATAACATTCTTTTTTAGGAGAAATGCGACATTTTGCATAATAGGGCAATAAAAATGCAAAATAGGTTATATGATAATTATATACACACACACACACACACACACACAAACACACTGTGTGTGTGTGTGTATATGTATATATATATATTAACATTAAAATTGACCAACTGGTTAGGTTAACTGAATACCCAGTTAGGTCAACTGAATGCCCGGTTAGGTTAACTGGATCACCTGAAGATCCGTCACTCGAGCCTTTTTTAGTTAGCTTTATAAGGTTAATTAATGAAAATATCACGACTTAACCTAACCAATCGTTAGGTCAACTGCACGCCCTTGACGATTGGTAGGTTAGGTCATGATATTTTCGTTAGTTAGCCTTATAAAGCTAACTAAAAAAGGCTGGGGTGACGGATCTTCAGGTGATCCGTTAATTGAATGCCAGGTTAGGTCAACTGGACGCCTTGACAATTGATTAGGTTAAGTTGTGATATTTTCGTTAGTTAGTTATATTTCAGTCTTTCATTCTGTTCCTTTTATGCTTTAAAAGTGTCACGAATGTATATAGCCTAGGTCTTTGCGCGAACGAAGAATAAGATGGCCGATAGCCTACCTCCAATTTTCAATGCAAATTATTGTCAAATTTTTTAAGAATAGACAAATTAAATGTACGAAATTTAAACGTTAAAGGGCTGTAACGTTTTTATTATTCATTTATCGGAAAAAATGATATATTTTTTAAATCAGCGTAAAAAAGTACACATGATGGTAATAATTATAATTAGTTTTAATTCTAGTGGTGGGCACCAAACGGAAAAAAATCCCTTTTTTTCCCTCTTTCCAATGAATTTATGTGATTCCAATGTACTCTTTTACGCTGATAACGAATTTGAAAATAGAACTTTTCCATCACCCACCAATTTCGAAGGAAATGCAAATGAAAACTCACAGATTTTCTCACTTTTTTGGTATATTTAATCGTACAAAAAAGAAGAGTACCTTACCTAAAATGTTTTTGCAGCTGATTTTCGCTTATAACTAGTGGCTTCTCTTATAAGTGTCGAACAGTAGTCGGCCAACATACTGGGGCTCTATCTTCCTTGGTATCGCTTTTCCATGGTTGATATATCCTGATGAAATCTTTCACCATGCTTATTGCTGACAGCGCTCAAGTTTGATGGGAAGAAGTCCAGGTGGAAGTGCAGGAAATGCATTTTCAAAGACATATTACATCCCATGGCTTGGTAAGCACTAAACATTGGCTTCACCAGGGAAACATAATTTTCTAATTTGACGGTACCGAGGAAATTCGTAGTCACTTCTTTAAAAGCTTTTCATGCTGTTCTTTCAACCTCATTCAAAGACTCATCAAATGCAGTATCTTTCATCACTTCTCTAATCTGTGGGCCCACAAAAATGCCTTCTTTGATTTTCGCTTCGCTGATTCTAGGGAACTTCTGTTTTAGATATAGAAATCCAGGTCCGCCTTTATTCAAGGCTTTTACAAAAATTTTCATCAAACCAAGATTGATATGGAGAGGTGTTAAGAAAACTTTTGCTGGATCTACTAGGGGTTGATGGGCAACATTTTTCTGTACTGGAACCAAATTTTGTCGAAGTGGTCACTCTTTCTGTGTATAACGACTTCCTTTAGTTCGGCTGTCCCATTCGCAGAGGAAACAAGACAACTTTTTGTATCCTAGCTGTAAGCCGAGAAGTGCAATCACTTTCAGATCACCACAGATATGCCAGGAGTGTTTATCATAGTCAATATGTTTCAACAGTAACTGCATATTGTCATATGATTCCTTCATATGAACTTTATGTGCAATCGGAACCAAAGGTCAACACTCATTTTATTGCCAATCATATTAGTGATTTTGGGGTAACTTTGTGGTGCTGATTCCGAATATGATATCGGTTTTGCTAGATTGGCTCTAATTTATGAGATAATTGGTACCCCATTGAAACACGTAAAAATGCAACAAATTTAATGTTCAGGCGGAGCCTACTTACAAATCGCATTGAAATTGTCTCAAATCATACAAAAGTAAACACATGAAATACATAATGGCATTTTATTCGGTCTTACCATCTAGAATGTTCCGGTAGTTTCCCATATGCACGCGTTATGGTTACGTTTCCTATTAATTGAGGGTATTCATTATCTCAAGAACTAGAGCCAAATCGGAAAAACTACTTTCATTTTGGAATTCAGCAACCCCAAAATACCCTAAATTCGTACGAATTTCCTTGGCAACGAAAAAAAATTGTTTTTTTGTTGACCTGTGTTATCGTTGTGCAATAGTACAGCTTTCAAACTCAACTTTGATGAATCGACAAAAAGTCTTCATTCCCTAGGAATGTGCTCTCAACCAAGTGCCTCCATAAGAGCGTTCACATCATTACAATACACTAAATCACTTTCCATAGAGAGAAACGGTGTGAAGTGTGTCTGACGCTTACGAAATGATGATATTTTTACAGTCTTCTGTAAATGATTCCAACCTTTTAATCTAGAAACTAAGAGCTCAGCCTGATTTTTAAATAGATTCAACTCTCTGACAAGATCATTTAATTCTGACTGAAAAATTAAATGAGGTTCATCCGATCAAGGTGGATGGAATTCTGTATCCATGTTATCTTTTCTGTCCAAAGGTTCATTACGAGATTCATCATCAGGTTCATCATCATCTAAAGTCCATGTCTTTGGTGGTTTTGGTACTGGCAAATCGTCACAATGTGAAAGAGGTCGCATGGCTGACGGTAAAATAAGGTATTGAATCGCATGTTTAGATTTTGAGGAATGTCCAATTATCTTCGTTAAATCGGTCCCAGACAATTGGTCCAATGACAATTGGTCCAATGACGATTGGTCCAATGCCGATTGGTCCAATCAGACAATTCGTCCAAGGGACCATTTTTCCAACGACGATTCGTCCAATCGGGCGTTAAATGGAATGAAGTTAAATGAAATTTAGAAAAAAACTTTATTTACTGAAATTGATATAATAATTATTTGAAATTACTTTGTTATTTATAAAGCATACTATAGCTAAAGGCTACATATTACTTTGTTTATTTATAAAATACTATAGCTAAAAGCTACATATTACTTTGTTTATTTATAAAACATACTATAGCTAAAAGCTACATATTACTTTGTTTATTTATAAAACATACTATAGCTAAAAGCTACATATTAAACTAAAAGCATAAAGCATACTTATTAACTAAGAGAAAAATGCAGTATCAGGTATTCAGTATCAGATTAAAGCCTATGGTGGTAATGCTAATATTTTTAGTAAGAGACAACCTCGGTTTTCTACTACTAGAGAGATTTGTTAATTATGGCGATTTAATATTTGGAAATACTGGTGGTGTACAGAAGTATAATAATACTAATCCTTCTTTTTATTTGAAACAAACTTATTATATTGCTTTTAAAGGTTCTATTGGTATGTAATAAATGAAAAATGTTTATAATGTCGTATTTACCCTTTACATTAGTTTGTTCCTTGTTCCGGCTGCCCAGGCATGGTGGGTACAGTTCCTCCACACACTTATCCCGTTGTATAATTTAGGTCTCGGGGGTACGGGGGAGGAGCCCCCGTATAGACTACGTACCTCTGCATTACGGTGCATAGGGTTTTTCCTTTCCTCTTTCGGATAACACTATTTCGCACACACGCCGCTTCATGGGTTTCACAAAAGCAGTTGTAAAGGGAAAAGAGATGTGACTTATGAAATATAACACAGTAATGTTGTAAGTCGAACCCCAACATTTCCACGTAAACTATTGGTTTTAAGCTATACTCGTCGTTGTATACGCTACCAGTTGGACCAATCGGTAGACCAATCGTCATTGGACCAATCGTCATCGGACCAATCGTACCAAATGCCGTTAAACAGAAGTAGCAATCAGTTGAGTTGTCTCTTTATTCTTTCCATACCATTGGGACTGCACAAGACAGTGAAGAATGAGTACCTTTTAACCACCCTCTCAGAGATCTTGCACAAGAAACACAATATGCATGAGGAGCCCAGATTTTGTCTTGATCTTCTACTTTGCAACCGAAATAAAGTTCATACCCCTTCTTAATTAAAGGAGTGAAACCCTGCTTTTGAGATTTTGTTGTAAATTCACGACACAAAACAAAAACTGTCAGGGCTGTTTGTACACTTACGAGACATTCTCACTTTTATATCACAAAAACACTATTTTTTCACCAAACATATACCAAAACAAAATGAATAACTAAATGCACTTAATCAGTCAACTGGTAGGTAGCAATGCACGAGACTGACTCAGAGATTAGCACAAATGCTCAATTCTAACACATGACAAATAAGAATTTGCATGTCCTGACAGGTATGTGCAATTCTAATTCGATGAGAAGCAGCAGCTGCAGACTCAACTGCCTCGTACTATTTATCTACCAATCACCAATCAGTTTGTTACCATAGTCAAATTTGCTCCGCCCACAAATGCCCAAGATACGGTGACGCCCCTCATTACATCACTTATATTTTTATAAAAATCAAAAGTGTGAGAGAAAAATTTATTCGATGACATGGCGTAATATTACACCTGATGAATTGTATGTGTTTTTAGCTTTGTTTCTCTATAGTAACACTTGTCGTTATAGTGAAATCCACCATTATTAGCAGTGGTTGTCCCGAAAAGCTAGGCTTTTGCTCGCTTCAGCATTTTATGGAATGGCATGCATCGCGTGAATAAAAGTAATAAACATTATATATATATATATGTTGTAATGTACAGTATATATGCCTATTATATATAAACATGTAAATATAAATAATAATATGCATAATATAAAGATTTTATATAAAATAAATTACTAACAATAAATCTCGTATTATGATGCAAACTGAGAAATGCTATCTCGATATCAAAGAGTTTTAAATTGTAAATCCTTCAAAAACTGTGGGTGATAGAAAAAAATCTGTTTTCATTTTCATAATCAGCATAAAAAATAACATAAGAATTACCCACATTTATCAAAAGGAGAAAAACTTTGTTGACGATTAGTGCCAGCTTGTTGACGATTAATGCCAGCTGTTCTCGATTAATGCCAGCTTTGTTGACGATTGATGCCAGCTTTGTTGACGACTAATGCCAGCTTGTGACATGCCAGCGTGTGATATGCCAGCAACAAAAATATATTTAAAAAAATTAGAGTAACACGAACTTAGATGTAGCTCGTAGCGTAAACTAACCCACTTTTTGTTATACTCTTCATATATTTTTTTCCTCTTTTCTTATCATCTCTTTACTTGCATGTCTGTAGTTTGCATGGTATGACAGTGTTTGAGTTAAGACTGTGTTTTATATGGTTCGTAAGCATCCTTATTTTACTTCTTTTCATCTTTCACCTCTTTCCTATTCTCTTCGACTATTTTTCCGACTTGTCGGCAGTGGCCAGCGGATGATGGTGGTGAGTCTTTCTTTCTCTTTTTCTGAATGAATGTTAACCCACGAATGATAGGTTTTGTTACTTACTTAACTCCTTATTCTCTTCTTTTAACCACCTACTCTCTTCTTTCTCTCGGGCTAACCTTAGAGTGGCTCTTAGGGGCTTTGTTAGCCTTAGCTTCTGTAGATCTGTAGAACAGTGTAATGAATTGAAAGGAAGGAAAATATAATATAATAATATATAAATCAGAATGTGTGGATGGACTTAAAATTGAAGAGTCGAAAGTTAGAAAGGTCAAACATGTTAAACCTCAAAATTTATGAAGAGATTATTGTAACAACTTATTACAATCCAAGAAAATGATCTTCGTGTTCTTTACTATGAAAACTACTGACGGTGAAACAACTAACAATGTTGTGTATCAATTTAATGATTCGAAGGCTAGATGTATCTCCTCTTATACTGATTACTGTCCACTCACAGTTTTATATATAGAGAGAAGCCGGTGCTCGTTCACCGACTGGAAAGACTTTCAGAATGAGCATCCAACAGCTGCTCCAAATCGGTAGAATCAATATATTAACTAAAACACTTTAACGGTTCACTTGATTCTTAATCGAATAGGAATGAAATAAACCTAAATTTAATTGAAAAGCCATCTCTTGGAGCTCGAAGGGAAAAATGACTATCAGTAAATACTAACTACATATTAGTGATATCAACGAAAAGCAGATATATCTACTCAGAACAATACTATGGAAAATAAGTACCTAAACTAATTATGAAGGCTCGAAGGGTTTCACCAGATCGGCCAGTTGTTTCGACCAGACCAGTATAATTGAGTCGGAATGAGGGGACACAAAGAGAAGGGAAAAAATAAATCAAGGGTTGACAATTATTTTATATATATATATATATATATATATAAAATGCTCCTCGGTGGTGTAGTGGTTAGCGTCGCTGACTAAGAATCCCTCGGCCCCGGGTTCAGAACCCGGTGACGGCAGGCGGCGCGCAGCAAAACCCAGCTGTTCATCCTTCCACACAATAAAGAAAGTGGTTGGTAGATAAATGGGTACCCTGGGTGGCTTACTGGTTAAGACGCTGGGCTGCTGGTGCGGCGTGGTTCGGATTCCACGTTAAACTGTAGGTCTAAGGTGGAGTATGGAGTGAAAAGCTTGACCTTCGTCAGAATGAACAATTCGGACAGAAGCTAACCAAAGGTGCATATATATATATATATATATAATTATGCGGGTTGCTTCTACAGAGCTTCAATTTAATATTTAGTAGAAATCCAATGACAAGGAGAAATGTAAATGCCATGAAAAGTCTTCTTTATTGCGCAACGTTTCGAGCAATACGCTCATCTTCAGGCTGTTTAATAACAATGTGAAATTAAAATCAATATTGAATGAAAAACAAACAGAAATTTCTATAACCTATTCGTAAAGACAAATTTTAAAAGACTGAGAAAAGAACTTAGAACTTAGAACTTAACCCTCTTTTCTCAGTCTTTTAAAATTTGTCTTTACGAATAGGTTATAGAAATTTCTGTTTGTTTTTCATTCAATATTGATTTTAATTTCACATTGTTATTAAACAGCCTGAAGATGAGCGTATTGCTCGAAACGTTGCGCAATAAAGAAGACTTTTCATGGCATTTACATTTCTCCTTGTCATTGGATTTCTACTAAATATATATATATATATATATATATATATATATATATATATATCGATACTTACGTTTTAACGAACAAATTTTTTTTAAAATCTTAGTTAATTAATTACTATTTACTTAAAGTTGACCTCGAGTGAGGCAAAACAAACTTAAACCGTTCACCCCAACAGAGTCAACCAAATAAACTGCTGAAAGCATCTCAAAAAGTTCAATGGAGAGAGGCCCAACATTCTGGATTTATTTCTCACAACTCATCCTTCTTCTTACTGTCGGACTTTTTTCTCCGTTGTGCTCCTCTAAACACAAACTTATATCTGTTTCCTGTCCTATCATTCCAATTCGACCTTTCGATTTTCCTTTGGGCACTTTGGCACCGTTGATAAGGAGGTCCTTAGTCAGTACTTCTGTGATTTCCAATGGAATAATTACTGGTTCCGAGGCCGGGGCCTCTCCGAGTGCGCTATGGAGGCGTAAATTCCGTATCCTTTTCTTACTACAACACAAAAAACAACTTGGTTTAAGTTTGCTTGTTCTAATGCTATCCGCAACAGAAAGGAGGCCTTCAGAAAGTACCGTCGCCATCCAGCTACTAAATCTCACATAGCTTATATTTCTGCCCGAAATCGTGCAAAATCTGTTCTTCGACTCGCCAAAAATGTATTCAGCAGGCAAAAATGTGAAAACTTGTATAAGTCTAATTCTTTTCATTCTTTCTGGTACCTTGCCAAGAACCTCTCCAACATCTTTACCTCTTCTTTCCCTCCTCTTTTCCATTCTGACGGAATGGAAAAGTTGCCGTCTCTTGTCCTGATAAAGCTGAACTCTTCGCTCAAACTATTGCCTGAAACTCAATCCAGGGCCGTTCCGGTGTTGTTCCTCCATCTCGCTTAATTAGTTCTGAAATTAGAATCTCCTCCAAAGATATTTCTTTTGCCATATCTGGGCTCAACTTTGGGAAGGCGTACAGTCCTAACGGTGTCCCTCCTGTCTTTCTTAAGAACTGTGATTCTGTGCTGACACCCTGGCCAGGCAGTCTCTTGTCTTTGTCTTTCATCTGGTACTTTTCCTTCCTGTTGGAAGTTCGGTTTCATTCAGCCTATCCCAAAGAAGGGTAACAGTTCTGAACCCTCCAACAATTGTCCAATTGCCTTTATTTCTTGCCTTTCTAAAGTTTTTCAATCTATCCTTAATAGGAAGATTCTTAAGCACTTCTCTACTCACAATCTTCTTTCAGATTGTCAGTATGGGTTCCGCAAGGCACGCTCTACTGGCGATCTTCTTGCGTATCTCTCTGACACTTGGTCAGCCTTCTTTCGGGTTTTCGGCGAAACCTTTGCTATTGCGCTGGACATACGAGTATAAAACGCTTTTCACAGAGTCTGGCACAATTCCTTAATTTCCAAACTGTCTCCTTCGGTTTCTATCCTTCTATCTCTATCTTCATTTGAATTTCCTTTCTGGCCGGTCTACTGCTGCGGTTGTAGAAGGTCACTGTTTTTCTCCTGAAGCTTTTAATAGTGGTGGTCCCCAGGGCTCTGTCCTGTCACCCACTCTCTCCCTTTTATTTATCAATGATCTATTAAGTCGCATCTCCTATCCTATCCCTTCGTATGTCGATGATTCCACTCTTCACTTTTCCATCCACTTCCCAGAGCGTCCCGCTCAACAGTCACGCCATGCTTCTCGTGAGAGGGCTATGGCGTACCTGACCTCTGATCTTTCTACTATTTCTGATAGGTGCAGAGAAAACCTTGTGGCTTTCACTGCCTATAAACCTCAGTTCCTTCATCTATCTACTCGTCACAATTTTCCACACGAATATTCCCTTACCTCAAACAACACACAACTTAATTTTTCCTCTTCTCATAACATTCTTGGTGTTGCGTTTTCTCTTGATCTTTCCTGGAAAGATCACTGGCTGTCTTCAATCCCTCTCTCTTAGCCGCATTATTGCCTCATTCTCTCTTTACTCTCCTTATTATAACGGACACTGCTCTTCTGAACTCTCTTACTGCATGCCTCCTAAGTACTTTAAGGAGAGATGCAATACCAGACTTTCTACACATTCTCAGTCCTTTTCCGTCCAACTCCCTAATGCAAGTTTTAATCGGTATTTTCAGTCTTTCATTAACTCAGCCGGTGAACTCTGTAACAACCTTCCTCAATCCATCTTTCCCCTGTTTATGACCTCCAATCTTTCTAACGCAGTGTTCATGCATTTTGAAAACTTTGGAGCTTGATTTTGTCTCTCTTCTTCCATCGGGGTGGGCGTTTTTACGGGCATTCGCCCTTGGCCCCTCCTTCCTGCATAAAAAGAATCATATAACAAATAAACCTACGCGATATACCTTGGTTAACCTTAGGTTTCCTTCCGCCCGAATTGTTCATTCGGACAAAGGTCAAGCTTGTTGCTCTACCTTAGACCTACAGCCTAACCTGGAATCCGAACTACGACCCACCACGGATGGTAAAAAATGACAAAGTCCTTGCTCGGACTCGATCTCATGACCTTATGATCAGCAGCAGCCCAGTATCTTAACCACTAGGGTACCCATCTACAGTATCTACCAACCAATTTTTATTGTATGGGAGGATGAACAGCTGGGTTTGCTGCGCGCTGACTGCCATCACCGGGTATCGAACCTAGGACCAGTGGATTCATAGTCAGCAATGCTAACTACACCACTAAGCCGCATATTATAATCGTTAATTTACTCTATGAAGACATTTACATTATAAAATACATTTGTAGCATGAAGTTTAACAATATATATATATATATATATATATATATATATATATATACACAGCGTGTCCCAAAGAAATGTATACCCACTTTGTTCGATAATACCAGCTATGAGGATAATAAATATATTACTGTTTATATGTTTTTTAATAAAGAATTTTCTCCTGAATCTAAATATGTAATTATTTTTATTAAAAATTGAAGAACAAAAAGTTACAGATGTTTAAATTAGAATTATTATTTTCGAGACTTCATGTGCGATATTTTCTAATATTTTTTTTTATGGCCTGGCCTGCCTTTTAACCGACTGTTTTGAGATACTTATGTTTAGTGCCTAGCTTAGCCTAGCCATTTCGTTGAGTTCTAATTAGGCAAGACTACAGTTTTGCTCTAACCTTATCTAACATCTTATAACTCTGCAACGTTTGTTCTTTTCTAACGACAATTTGAACATCTTAGATAAAGTGTCATTTAACGATGGAATTTGAAAATTTTTTGAATTAACTAATAATTAGTACATCACGTTGCTTCAATATCAACACTAAACATAAGTATCTCAAAACAGTCGGTTAAAATATTAGAAAATATCGCACATGAAGTCTCGAAAATAATAATTATAATTTAAACATCTGTAACTTTTTTGTTTTTCAATTTTTAATAAAAATAATTACATATTTAGATTCAGGAGAAAATTCTTTATTAAAAAACATATAAAACGTAATATATTTATTATCCTCATAGCTGGTATTATCGAACAAAGTGGGTATACATTTCTTTGGGACACGCTGTATATATATATATACACAACGTATTATGAGCAGCGTATATATTTCATTAAATTAATCTTGCGACAAAGAAAAATCCGCTCTCAAGCAATAAATGCTTTATATTTTCCAGTGCATAATTAAAAAACGAAATTTTAAGCGATTCAGGAGATGGTTTATTTTTAGTTCCAAAGTTCAAATGACAGATTACTGGTTAGGAAGCCCTGCAATAACAAATCCCCTAAAAAACATTGGAACCCAAATTAAAAACTGCAGAATTGAAGGATTCTATTTGACGTCACACATGCTGCAATGACTGCTATTACAGTACAATGCTTTCCCTTCCCTCAGTAATAACGAAGCCATTCTAACAGCACAATTTTATGAGCCACACTGTCATTATAATTACATACGAGAATACAGACAATGAAAACTGCGTATGCATGGTAGATAAAGGATCACAGAAACTCGTTTAAAATTTAAGCGTACATGCTATGAATTCATTGCACTTCGCACATTTTTAATGCAATCACGATATGGGGGCTGAGGATCAATCGCCCCACTTCTTTTTTCTTTTAGTTTTATGATCTAAAAGCGGATAGTTTGCCACGTACCAATAAATGGTCGTGACGCCTCGATTCACTTACAAATGACAAATGGCACTATTATGCCATGATAATCATCAACTCATTAAAATTTTAGCAGGGAGACAGTTTTTCCACGTTTTTAAAAGGGAAACGAAATAAAAATAAAAATAAAACGTTATTCCCATCAACTGACATTCTCGTTTCGAAAGTGAGAAGTCCCGTATCAAGAATTGCAAACCTAACTTAACCTAATTTAGGACCAAAGTGGGAAATCCAAGGATAATAATGGAAATAGTATTAACAGGGATTAGATGCAGTAATATGGGCTCAAAAAATCCGATTTTTTACGGGTTTGGGGAGGGGGGTGGGGCACTGATGAGAGATGGTGAGGGGTGTCGCTGAAAACAATTTTTAAATCCCTTTAATCCCTTTAATCTCCAAGGAAGCTATTAGTGTTTTTAATGGATAATGAACACCAATTACTATGGCTTACTGATGACCAGCTCAAGATATGTTTAAGTCCTGCAGCAGAGTGGTGATATATACACCTCAGGTGTGTTTTAGAGTACATACAATTTTTTATTGTTGATTCTGGTAGGGTAGGCTCTCCAGATCATGAAACCAATTGATGCCACTTTCTAACCCCAGGGGAAATTTTTTTATGAGCAAAAATAAAATGGCCACCACCGAAAAAGCATTTTTTCTCTAAACATGGCTAAAAAGTAACTTAACAAAATAAAAGTAGGAATAAATCAGTAGATACCATGTAGAGTATATCTTGCTAGGTCATGAAATCAATAGATATCACTTTTTAACCATTGGGTTGAAATTTCATGGGCAAAAATCCAAAATGGCTGACACCGAAACTAAATTATTGCGATGTTTTCTCTAAAAATAGTCGTAGAGACTTGCTTTTGGTGTTAAACTGCACATTTTCGAGGTTAAATAATTAGTTGGTAGCTATACAATTATGATCTATCCAATGTGAAGCAGTAAAATGAACCATTTCTCACTTATTTGCTAATACTACTTGAACGTCTGTATATAAGCTACTATTTTAGAAACAATCTTTGCAGCTATAAAGCATGTGAATCCCCCTCAATACTAGTCAAGCATGATACTATATGTGTATTTCTTTTCTCTTTACATGTAATGGTTAACAATGGCAGAATCATCACCTGCATACCTTCTCCGTAACCATATAAACTAAAACAAACAAAAACCCTTTGATGCCTGCTAGCCAAGAATGACTTACAAGTATTTTAGCTGCTAGTAAATGTAGAGGTGATGGATTGCATGTGGAATTAGAGACTTTATTAGAACATTCTTCCACAAACCTATATGTCCACAGAAATTGTGCGTCTACTTACACATCAAAGACACATATAGATCGCTACTTGGCCCGACAGAAAAAGACTTCAGAGGAACCTGCCACTAAAAGGACTCGTCGTTCCACTGAACCTCCTTTCAACTTAAAAAAAATTGCCTGATATGTGGAGAAAAATGTTCTTCTGCTCCAGATCCCCGTCATCCCGAACGTTGGAAAAGGGTTGTTCAGTGTAGAACTGCTGATCGAGGTGCCAACCAGAAAAGCTTCAAAGATGTAATATTGGACGCTTGCCATCTGAGAAATGACGAGTGGGCCAGTGAGGTAAGCTTGAGAATTGAAGGTGCCTTGAGTGATTTACATGCAGCAGATGGACAATATCACAAGGACTGTATGTCTCTCTTCAGAGGATACAGAAACATTCAGGCATCAACATCAAAAACACCAAATGAAAAGACAGATGAACCCTTTCAATATGTTGTGAATTATCTCACTGATGATCAATCCATAATCTGGAACTCTGTTGAAGTCCATGAATTATACCATGGCTACGGAGGTGATCAATATTGCCAGAGACAATTGATCAAATGCTTATCTGACCACTTTGGAGAGAGATTATTGATATTGTCAGGTCGAGGAGTTGCAAGCCTTTTAGTTTTCCGGAGCAAGGCATCAACAAGTCTCCTGAAATTGGTGTCTGATGACGATGATGATGATGAAGCTGCCGTGTGTAAAGTAGCTAAACGCATAGCAGATGAATCCAAATCCTTGAAGCAGGACAAGTCTCGTTACAAAACAAGGTTGGACATTGAGGATATCAGTAATGATGCCAGTCCCACTCTTCTACATCTGCTGTCTTTAGTATCTGACAAGTTCAACTCTTCTCTGGAGGCAGCAATGATTGGAAACATGGTTACTGGTGTCGTTAACAGGAGTCATACAGTACTACAAACTGCTTTGGGCATAGCTGTTAGAGACAGGTCGATCATTGAACTATTATATGATTTTGGTGTTTCCTCTTCATATGATGAGGTGCTCCGATTTCGTGCATCTGCAGCCAATGCAGCTTCCAAGAGCCAAGAACACATGGGCCTGTTACCTGGTGGAGGTATGGTTCAAGTAGTTGCTGATAATTTTGATGCAAACATTTCCTCACAGAACGGTTTACAAACCACCCATGCACTAGCAATTCTTCTCACCCAGGCCCAACAGTACCAGAATGAATATACAAAATATCATGGTTTCATCCGAAGGCTCAAAAAGGAAGGAGTGGTTACAATGTCTGAAATGCGACGACAGATTAAAGTAGCAGAGACACCAGTATATGACACAACATTAATATACTCAAGAGTCCTAGGTCTCCAGAAAGTACGAAACATCAACCTGGAGAAGGTTCTGAAGTACGAGCTCTCACCAATTCCAACATCCATGTTTGAAGATAATGGCGATATGCGCATTGTCAAATCTAAGTCCGTCTTGAAGAAGAACCTGCAAGTTGAGCTTTCTGATCGACAGTGTCCTACTCCCGATGCTATCATTCTTGATGGTTGCGCCATTTTATGGGTGGTTCCTTGGTCAGCTAGTGGTACTGTTGAAGATTTCATCAAGTCCTTCATGACCTACATCATTCAGAAAATGAAGGTGTGTGACACTTACCTGATCTTTGATCGATACAACACTGACAGTATCAAATCCGCGACACGTTGTGCCAGAGCAGGAAAGGAAGCCAGTAGACAACATAGGCTGAGTTTGAGCACACTTCATCCCACCCAGAAAGTGACCCTCAGTGTAACAGAGAATAAGGTACAACTTATCCAGCTGATATGTACCTACCTCAGAGAGCACACAGACTTCCTGCCTCTTGCTTCATCACAGCTGATCATAACTGGGCCCGATGCTGAACCAGTGGAATTACATGAATCTCGTATTGTAAAACGAATGAATATGAGAACCACCGACGAAGAAGCTGATGTGATAATTGCACAGCAGATGGTCTTTGCAGCCACTCATGGAAAACGAAGCATCAGAGTAGTTTCTGATGACATTGATGTCTTCGTACTCTTACTTCATTTCTATCATTCACAAGATCTTGATTGTGCATTAATCATGGTTGGCACTAGTCAAGGCCGATCCTCTGTTGACATCCAATCCACAATCCGTGAACATGCTGAATACATCTCTCAGGTTCTCCCTGCACATGTCTTATCTACTCTAAGTTAGGGGTTATTGATTCACAGATGCCAAACGTGATCGCTGAGGCCACCACCTTTATTGCTGCCTGCTATGGTTTCAAAGAATGCAATGAACTATTTGATGTTAGGTACAAGGTATGGTCTTCGAAGATGTCAAACCCAAAACTCACATCAGCTCCTGAGTTAAAGTCACTCCCACCAACATTCGAAGCCTTCGAGGAACATGTCTATCGTGCTCATTACCAGACAGCCATCTGGAGATCCGCGTTACTTCCAGACCCGCCCTCATTGGAACCTATTCATTATGGATGGTCTCAAGACAACATCTGGTGTGTTATCTCCTGTACCCTTATCACCAGATGTATCATCAGCTCCCGTGGAAGTTCTAAAGATGATACGATGCGGCTGTTCTTTTACACGTCCATGCGCTACCACCAGGTGCAGCTGCTCTGCTGCAAAATTGTCCTGTTCTATGTTCTGTGGATGTCATGGCTTGCAAGAATGTTGCAACGAACAAACAAGATACAACAGAGTTGATGAAACAGATGAGTAAATCAAAACAGGCATATTAACTTCATGTGGCTAGTCATTTAGAACTGTTCATGTACCTCAACTGTGTGTGTGTGTGTGTGTGTGTGGTGTGTGTGTGTGTGTGTGTACCTGATTACTGAGTTATGTGCTCATTTAAATATAAGTGGTATTTTGGTTTATTATTTTTTTTAACCCCATATAACATTATAAATTAGTCTAAATCATCACTGGTAGACCATGGATAGATATTTCCATGCTATATGCTCATTTATCCCTTCACTGAACATTCATAAGTTACTATTTGGCCATGTTTACAAAAAAACGCTATTTCGGCAGCGGCCGTTTTGGATTTATGCTCATAAAAAAATTTCCCCAAGGGTTACAAAGTGGCATCAATTGGTTTCATGATCTGGAGGGCCCACCCTACCAGAATCAACAATAAAACATTGTATGTACTCTAAAACACACCTCAGGTGCACCGCTACAGGACTATAAATAAAAACATTTAACACACGCATTTCGCCAAGTAATGGAGTTTATATGTTTGATTTAATAATTTTAAACTTATGTCCATGCTTGTATAACAATAAGCATTTTTCTCTTCTTTGGAAGAGAAAAAGAAACCTAAGCTATTTTACATTATTAATCACCCTTCATATATTGTGTATATAGGTGCTACTGTAGTATGCGGTCTCGTGACCGGAAAATTCGCCGTAAACATTTTCGCCGTAGGAAAATTCGCCGTAAACATTTTCGCCGTAAACATTTTCGCCGTAAGACAAATTCGCCGTAAGGATATTTCGCCGTAAATAAAATAAAATTAAAATTAAAAAAAAAGTTTAACTGAACCCTTATAATAGCCGGTGCTGGTTAAGTGTGCGGTCTACCTAGCTTCGAGCAGTCTACCACAATTAAGATTCTTTATACTGTACGGCATTGACGATTGGTTAGGTTAAGTCGTGATAGTTTGGTTAAATAAATTTCTTAAATAAATTCCTTATCTTGCTTTGAAACTCACTATATAGGAGGAGAACGAGTCCGAGGCGCGCGAAGGCGAAGAATGGAGCCAACATTCTTATACTGTACGGCATTGACGATTGGTTAGGTTAAGTCGTGATAGTTTGGTTAAATAAATTTCTAAATAAATTCCTTATCTTGCTTTGAAACTCACTATATAAGGAGGAGAACGAGGCCGAGGCGCGCGAAGGCGAAGAATGGAGCCAACATTCTTTATACTGTACGGCATTGACGATTGGTTAGGTTAAGTCGTGATAGTTTGGTTAAATAAATTTCTTAAATAAATTCCTTATCTTGCTTTGAAACTCACTATATAGGAGGAGAACGAGGCCGAGGCGCGCGAAGGCGAAGAATGGAGCCAACATTTCCTATAGAATTGTGGAATGTTGTCGAAAGAACTCATAATAATATGCCGAGAACGAACAACAGTATAGAAGGCTTCCACAATGCAATACAAAGCTCTATTACTAACTAACGGGGATAGGATTGTTAGTACCGTCGTCTATCAACATGATGGTGCTCCTTGTCACTATGCCAAAATTGTTCAGGATTATCTAAATGGACGTTTTCCAAATCGCTGGATCGGATGCGGAAGCAACCAAAGACCTTGGCCAGCGAGATCACCAGATTTAACCCCTTTAGATTTCTTTGCATGGGGCTTTATCGAGTCGCACGTCTATCAGACGAAGATTACGAGTCTTGAAAACTTACGTACACGTATACGAACTGCTGCAGATAACATAACCCCGCAAATGCTCCAGAATGTGTTTAGAAATGCTGCGGAACGATTTGAGCTGTGCAGGGATACTGATGGGCGTCACGTCGAATCCTACTCTTAATTATTTAATAAATGTTACCACTTTATCATTTTATGATTGAATTCCATATAATTTCCAAGTGCTTCACAAAAATAGATCCAGACTTTATGTACACCCTGTATTTAATGTAGGTTAACTGAATGCCCGGTTAGGTCAACTGAATGCCCGGTTAGGTCAACTGCACGCCATTGATGATTGGTTAGGTTAAGTCGTGATATTTTCGTTAGTTTTAACGAAAATATCACAACTTAACCTAACCAATCGTCAAGGGCGTACAGTTGACTTAACCGGGCATTCAGTTGACCCAACAGGGCATTCAGTTAACCTACATTAAATATATAACGACAATGAAAGGATGCAAATTGGAGCTACCCAACTCGTACTTGTGGAAAATGATGTGGCGTGACCGATTCTTCCGAAATCCATTTTTTTACTTTGTGTGACCATATAGCGCAACAATTCTAATAAATTTACTTTCAATCTAATATTTTAACATGTTATGATTTACATTTTATGCATTTGCTTTATTAAAGCGAACATTTTTTATCGTACTCCTTATCCTAAATATTGGGAAGCAATATGTTAAAGTGATTAACACTCGGAAGCAATATGTTAAAGTGATTAACACTGGGAAGCAATATGTTAAAGAGAGGTTCCTGGGAAGCAATATGGTAAAGTGATCCGAAAGTAATAAAGTTTCACGTGGTAGTTGTCAGATTACTGTACATGGTGTACACAAATTACGAAATTGGTACGAAATTCCCTTAACAGGCATTTCCCAAATCGGTGGATTGGCCGTAGGGAGCCCATCTTTTGGCCGGCCAGATTACCAGACATAACACCTTGTGAGTTTTTTTCTAGGGGGTTATGTAAAAGACTGCGTGTACACAACTCCAGTGGCCAACATCGACGATTTAAAGACCAGAATTGCTGCTGCTGTTGCGAGAGTTGGAGTTGAAATGTTGCAGCGTACATGGATGGAGATAGAATACCGTTTGGACGTCTTCCGTGTAACAAATGGTGTTCATGTTGAATGCGTTTGAGGTTACGTGAAACTTTATTAATTTCTCTCACAGATGGCGCAAAAACAGTATATGTACGTCGTTTCCTAATATTTTTATTTGAGAGAAAAGTTGTGAAGATAATTTGTGTACACTCTGTATATAGTTCGCAGAAACCCCCCGCATGAACCAACGAGTAAATGCGCGAACTAAAAAAGAATTATTTCAATGGGAAATAAAGAGGTTCCCGACTGGACCAACATATATGAAATACAAAAATAAAGAATCAATAAAATTAGTATTAAAACCAAAAACGTATATTAAAAAATAAAAAGTACTTACAACGAGACAAATGTTGAAACATCGTTTTTAAATTTATTCAAATTTTATGTTCACTTTCACTCTTCCACTTCAACTTCACATAATCATAATTTAGTTTAATGATACAATACAATTTGTTTGGAAAAAATCTGTGATTTTCTTTGGCTTTTTTCCCTTCTCGAGAGCAGTAAAATAGATTTTATGCGTGTGCACACGCAGTAGTGGAGGGATGGTGGGTACGACATCTACGTTTGTCTGCTGTCGAGAGGACAGCAAGGCACAGTATTACGAGGGCAGCGCGCGAACGAAAAAATGGTTTCAATGCAGAGTTCGTTCGCTATAATGCAACAGTGCAAACTGTTAAGAATATAATGAATATATAATATATATATATATATATATATATATATATAGTATATGATACAACTCAGAATGGTCCCCTGAGAAACTTTTATGTTTCACACAGACAGTGCATGGAACAAGAAACTCTTCTGGGAAAATTAAATCCACTATAGTCTGAATAAATAATGATAATTGACGAATACTATAGTTTTTCTTTTTCATGATGGAAGCCCAAGTGGGCAATGGGTCACCAGCAAAGAGTCCCGAAAATATAGCTTTCCTCACCAGCTATCTGCTAAGCAGGTAGCACCCAACTTTGGGAGAGGGTCTAGGGTTCTATCTGCTTTTTGCGGGATGAAGCAAAGTGTGGTTTTTTCTCTTAGTGATTTTAGGTAAGGCTTGTGGAAAATATGTGGAGAAATATGTGGAAATATGAAGATAACGGTCGTCTCAATTGAGTGCCTATTTGTGTTTATAGGCTGAAATTGTATGAAGATTGACTTGTCATGAACGAATTGTCGCCATTTTTGCTATGCTGTCTGTAGTGCAGGTCTTTGTTCGAAATCGGTGTTCGGGGAAAAGTGTACCACTGGTGGTCCTCTTTGCCCTGTGTTACTGACCGAGGTCTCAATTCCATTTTCTGACGTTGATTTTTTTTCTTCTCTGCATTATAGATGCCCTGCAAATATACACGAAAGATAAATCAGGGATGATGGGACCCAGAAGAAACGCAGGCAGCAATCTCCGCCATCAGAAACAAAAAAAGTGGATATTTAAAACCTTCAAACAGTTCGGTGTGCTGAAAACCATGTTGGAGAGACTCATCAAACAGCAAAACGTATCTGCTCCCGAGTCTGCAAGGCTCTGGGACGATAACAACCCATTTTCAATGATGAGCAGAACATCTCAAGGTGAATCTGAACTAAGCCCGAGCAGAGTTATTAACATGTCAACTCTTGCTGTTCCACCTGAACATATCATGTCACTTCCTAAAGCAGAGCGCCCGTAAACGCCAAGCAAGGGACGCTAAAAAGGAAAGTGTGTGATCATGACCAGTTCCCCATATAAAAGACAGCTGAAAGAGGAAAAGGATAAAGAAAGTGAGAAGAAAAGAAGAAACCGGACAAAACCAAGAAAACCGCAGCAACTAGACTAACGAAACGAAAACAAAAGCGGAAACCAAAGGTGATGCCTGAATCCAGTGAGGAGGAGGAGGATAATGGCGACGATGCGGCGTGCCTGTATTGTACAAAGTTCTTCAGCCTTTCTAGTTCAACACAGTGAGAAGTGTAAAGTTTCTGTTCTGTAACCGCGCTGAAATTTATGTATTCGTTTACCAATTAGCTTTTATCAGTTCGGAATAAACGTTTATTTAATAGCTACCCATATTTAAGAAAAAAGTGCGTGAGCGCTCAAGGAGAAAAGAAGAAAGATACGAAAAATATTCATCAAAATATACACACACATATATATACAGGGTGTCCCGTAAGTCTGGACCCATAGGGATTTATAATATTTTTTTTATGTTATTATTATTATTTTATTATTATTTTTTTATTATTTTTTATTATGATTTTTATTTGTGGGGCCACTTGAAAGCCAAAGTGTACGAGGTCAAACTTCAGAACATTTTCCACCTTAAAGCACGCATTGTGGAGGCGTGTCAAGAAATTTCTGCGACTGTGATTCAGAAAGTGCTGTCGCAGTGGAGATTGCGTCTTCAACTATGTGTGCGACACAACGGCGGACACTTTGAACAGATTATGTAATAAATTTTTGGACTATTTTGTAATTTTATTATTTTTCCCTATGGGTCCAGACTTACGGGACACCCTGTATATATATATATATATATATATATGAATAGAAACGACATAAGTATTAAGGAACGTTTCTGCACACGAGGAGGAGAGATAACGAAATAATGAAAAATGAGGCGAACCGCCTGGGAATCGAACCCAGGGCCTTCCAATTGCCGGTCGGACGCTCTACCATTATGCTACGGACCTCACTCAATCACAAATCGAAATTCTCCCAAATAGGGCAGAAACCAATGCCCTCAGAGAGCACCCTCGCAAATCGTGAATATGCGCAAATAACTGCAATGACCGCGCAGTATATAAATGAATAGAAACGACATAAGTATTAAGGAACGTTTCTGCACACGAGGAGGAGAGATAACGAAATAATGAAAAATGAGGCGAACCGCCTGGGAATCGAACCCAGGGCCTTCCAATTGCCGGTCGGACGCTCTACCATTATGCTACGGACCTCACTCAATCACAAATCGAAATTCTCCCAAATAGGGCAGAAACCAATGCCCTCAGAGAGCACCCTCGCAAATCGTGAATATGCGCAAATAACTGCAATGACCGCGCAGTATATAAATGAATAGAAACGACATAAGTATTAAGGAACGTTTCTGCACACGAGGAGGAGAGATAACGAAATAATGAAAAATGAGGCGAACCGCCTGGGAATCGAACCCAGGGCCTTCCAATTGCCGGTCGGACGCTCTACCATTATGCTACGGACCTCACTCAATCACAAATCGAAATTCTCCCAAATAGGGCAGAAACCAATGCCCTCAGAGAGCACCCTCGCAAATCGTGAATATGCGCAAATAACTGCAATGACCGCGCAGTATATAAATGAATAGAAACGACATAAGTATTAAGGAACGTTTCTGCACACGAGGAGGAGAGATAACGAAATAATGAAAAATGAGGCGAACCGCCTGGGAATCGAACCCAGGGCCTTCCAATTGCCGGTCGGACGCTCTACCATTATGCTACGGACCTCACTCAATCACAAATCGAAATTCTCCCAAATAGGGCAGAAACCAATGCCCTCAGAGAGCACCCTCGCAAATCGTGAATATGCGCAAATAACTGCAATGACCGCGCAATGACCGGCAATTGGAAGGCCCTGGGTTCGATTCCCAGGCGGTTCGCCTCATTTTTCATTATTTCGTTATCTCTCCTCCTCGTGTGCAGAAACGTTCCTTAATACTTATGTCGTTTCTATTCATTTATATACTGCGCGGTCATTGCAGTTATTTGCGCATATTCACGATTTGCGAGGGTGCTCTCTGAGGGCATTGGTTTCTGCCCTATTTGGGAGAATTTCGATTTGTGATTGAGTGAGGTCCGTAGCATAATGGTAGAGCGTCCGACCGGCAATTGGAAGGCCCTGGGTTCGATTCCCAGGCGGTTCGCCTCATTTTTCATTATTTCGTTATCTCTCCTCCTCGTGTGCAGAAACGTTCCTTAATACTTATGTCGTTTCTATTCATTTATATACTGCGCGGTCATTGCAGTTATTTGCGCATATTCACGATTTGCGAGGGTGCTCTCTGAGGGCATTGGTTTCTGCCCTATTTGGGAGAATTTCGATTTGTGATTGAGTGAGGTCCGTAGCATAATGGTAGAGCGTCCGACCGGCAATTGGAAGGCCCTGGGTTCGATTCCCAGGCGGTTCGCCTCATTTTTCATTATTTCGTTATCTCTCCTCCTCGTGTGCAGAAACGTTCCTTAATACTTATGTCGTTTCTATTCATTTATATACTGCGCGGTCATTGCAGTTATTTGCATATATATATATATATATATATATATATATACAGGGTGGGTAAAAAAACGTGACCCTTAGAGGTAAACTGTCATATTAAAAAAGTAACGGAACTAGAGCTCCCAAACTTCATAAATGCTTACCTTAACATATTGTTCGTCTTAATTGAGAAGTTGCTCGATGTGTCCCCTTTCCTGCTCAACGCAGGCCTCCAAACGTGGACGCCACTGATCAATACACGTGTTTACATATCGTTGAGACACCTTCTCTCAGTCGAGCAGAATGTTTTCGCGTAGTTCATCTATATCTCTTATATTCAGGGCCGTTTCTAGCCATTAGGGGGCCCTAAGCATTATACCCATTTGAGTCCCCCCCTCCATCCACCAACTCACGCCTTACTACATCGCCTCAGCACGCACACACAAAAAATGGCTGTGTTAATAAAAAACAGTAATGAAACAATTTTAATGAAACATTTATGTCCAAAACAACAAATATGTACTTTCAGAAGACAAACAGAAAAAATACTCTTCATGAAATTCCTGAAAATTAGCTTATACATTATTTAGAATAAATGACACAGAACTATGTATAAAAAAATAATGCAATTATCAACTACCAAACAATTACTAACTCTACGATGCAATCGTGTAATAGCTAACAGTTATACAGAACAATTTGTATCTTCCAAATTTTTGCCTCCTAGATTTTTTCTGGGCGAAATCATCAATAATATCATCATATGAAATCTCCCTACCAACGTCCTGGTTGATGCTTATGATGCCAAGGCCACTGAGGCAATCCTGCCCCATTGATGATCTGAGGTAGTTCTTGATTAGCTTCATCTTAGAGAAGCTCCTCTCGGCTGACGCTACTGTTACAGGTGGAGTGCAGGCAATTCTTAGTGCAACCCAGAGATTGGGGTATAGTTCCTCCAGTTGCTTCTGATGAATGAAGGAGAGAAGCTCCAATACAGTCATGTTGTGTGAAGGTAAAGTCGGCAAGTTCTTAATTTCGAGGACCAGTTCTCTTCCATCAATGTCAGAGTCAGCTCCAGAGCTGGACAAGTCTTCCTTGTTCATTGTGGTGAAGTTTAGGAGAACCTAAAATATGTCCCTCACATCATCTAATGTTTTGAATCTCTCATTTACTGACCCGATGGCACAATCCACCACCACATTGAAAAATTTTACTTCCAGCCTCTTTAAGGCTTCTGTAAATGGTTCGTCAGGAGCTTCGTAAGCAAAGTGCTTTTTTGTGGATCTGAGCCTCTTCTCCTTCAGCACAGCCTCCACATTCATTTCCTCACATATGTCCCTAGCTACGACTTGTGCTGCAACAAAACCTGTGTTTCTGTAGCTGGTGAATGAGTCTTTTGTTTTTGTGAGGAGGTTGACTGCCACATCAAACTGCATTGTAGGAGACTGCAGAAGTTTGCTCACATGGTTAACTGCATGAAGAATGTCATATCATACTACTGTGCAAATCTGAAAGCGATAAGACCCTACCTCCTCTGCAAGTGCTTGTGCTTCAGTCCTGGCTATGGCATCTGTGGCATTGTTTCTGACTTCCAACAGGGCCTCTCTGATGTTGTGGCTCTGGCATCGCACAGCATCAATGCTCTCCCACCTGGTTTCACTCCAAAACTTGAGTGTTATGTTCACGTGCTTCTTTAGGATTGTCCATCTTTGTGTAACTGCTGCAAAAAGGTTGTACAATTTTTGTACGTTGCCAAAGAAGCTGATGGCATCTGTGGAAGCTTTAGCTGCATTAGTCACTACAAGATTCAGAGTGTGAGCCCCACATGGAACATAGAGTGCATGACAGTTCTTCTCTAATAACCTTGCCTGAACACCTTTGTTCTTGCCCTTCATGTTCGCTCCGTTGTCATATGACTGTCCTCTGCAGTCATCAAAGTGAATACTCAGTTCATCTAGTCTCTTCAGAACAAAAACTGATAAATCCAGGCCTGTACTTTCTGAAGCCTCAAGAAAGCCCAAGAAGTATTCTTTTATTTCTGGTACTTCACCCATTTTAACAGTTCTGATAATAATCGACATCTGTTCTTGGTGGCTTATGTCTGGAGTGCAGTCTAAAATGAGTGAGTAATATTTAGCTTGTTTTATTTCTGCAACAATGGCATCCAAGATCTTCCCACTAATGGACCCAATGAGCTCATTTTGAATGATGTTTCCTGGTAACTTGAATGACTATATTGGCCACTTTCGACTCTGCTGTGTTGTTTCATCACTGGATCAAATTTGGCAAGCAGCTCAACCTCCTTCAAGAAGTTGCCATTGTCTGGATTGTACAATGTAGAGGAAGACCCCCCTGAGCGTCTTCGCTCTACCTCCATTAATGACATTTCAGTTTGGTCAATGGTCCTCCCAGTTTTTAGTCGCAGTTCCAGATCCTTCCATGTTGCCATGTTATCTGCATGTTCTGAACTATTTTCATAGCCTTTCAGAAGCGAACCAACGTTTATCCAGCCTGAAAGTCCATCCGTAATTAGTTTGTACGACTTCCTTGAAAACACCTCGCAGCAGCAATAAAGAAAATCATTCCTTCTACAGTAGAGTACATCAGCCAGCTTCGCTTTATTTTTTCCCCATTAATTAATGTTCTGAACATGTAATGGTGATGAACGCTTCTACCGTCCTCTCTTTTAGGGAATGTGAAATCTGGACTGATTTGAAATGGTCCTCGAGACACCAGATCTGTCTTCAAGGCATCTGACAGGACAACTGGCCAGTCATACGGATCAAGCGGTGGAGCAGATCTTGGTTCTTGTTGCTCAGTAGAAATGCCTGTGTGTGGTGTTTGAAGCTGAACAGAAGATGGGCCACTTGTTGGTTCATCAGGCTCTACTTCTACTGGTGTTTGAGGTTGCATAGAGGATGTCCAGCTGTTGGCTCATGATGCTCATCAGGCTTTGCTGAGGATGGCTTTTCCAAATATTTCAGTAGTGCTCCTGAGAAGAACATAACATTACATATTCTGTTAATTTTTGCTAAAATACTCTTTCTTATCTTGTTTGATAATTGATCTGTGTGAACAGAATTTGAGGTGATGTGATTCATTAAATTTCACATTTCGAAATATTATAAATATTACAGAGACTAGCTTACTCTACACGATTCCTGAGCACTTGCCTAGCTTGATGGTCTACCTAACCTAGTTGCCTGAACTGTAATCATAAGAATATACAAGTGGCACTTCTCACCTGTGCTACTGGAAAGCTTCTCCTCCTCTATTTTCTTCTTTTTCCGTTTTTCAGCTCCTGATGGATAATGTCCTTTCATTTTCCAAGATGCACGAAGTCACATCTAGTTAACCACAACTAATCTGCTAAATAATAATAATCATGATAATAATAATAATAATAATAATAATAATAATAATAATAATAATAATAATAATAAGGATAATAACAATAATAACAATAATATTAATAATAACTTCAGCTATATTCCTATTCTTGCCCACTGAGCTATGACCTGGGAGCCTGTCTAGGGGCCCCCTAGTGGCAGCGGGGCCCTAAGCAGCCGCTTAGTCTGCTTATGCCAGGAAACGGCCCAGCTTATATTGGTACCAGGGATGTAAACTTTGGACTTCAAGACTTCCCAACCACCATAATCTAGTGGCGAAAGATCAGGGCTACTAGCCGGCCACATATTGGGTTCGATAAAATCCGGTGTTTCGTTCTCAAGGAATGTGACAGTTTGGCGTGCTCTGTGAGCAGGGGCTCCATCTTGTTGGAAAGTATATCTTTCACCACTAATTCGTCGAATATCAGTTAGATAGAGTGAAAGATATACTTTCCAACAAGATAGAGCCCCTGCTCACAGAGCACACCAAACTGTCACATTCCTTGAGAACGAAACATCGGATTTTATCGAACCCAATATGTGGCCGGCTAGTAGCTGATTTATGTGTTAGCGTGAACCCATTGATATCTTTCTTCGTATTAGTTTTTCAATTAACTTGAACTGAGCAACTAATGTTGTTTATCGTTATATTTTTAAAATTTAGCTTTAACTGTTATTAAAGCACCACTAAATTTTATACTTTTAATCTTATGTTTCTCACAGGTTAAATTAAATTTCACTTGCGTTACACAATCAATAAATGGGGATAAGCCTCAATAGAAAATGACGAATAGACCTATGGAAACGGGAATCTGGTCTAACACGGGACAGGAATAGGCCTAGGGTTCTGAAGGAAAGTTTCCTTTCAGTAGGTTGTAGAAGAGATTAAATGAGTATACTGTTATGAATTCATCTTAAAAATGGGCCCAAATTCCCATGGGCTCGATGGGACTATGAAAATAAAAATGACGAGGAAGGGAAAAAAGCGAATTTCTAATGAACTGTATGGAACCCGCTCTCTATGACAAGCTGTACTCCACTCTCTGTTCTCGACTTTCGCCGACTGACTGAATGATCATCTCGGCGATGCACTCTGTTTTTCCCTCATCAGAACTTGGGTTTTCATTTCGCATTTGGAAAGTAATTTTTACATTCCTTTTTTTCGTCTGATCCTGGAACTTACAAATAATTTTAAGTACATTAAATTTCACGACTTCCTAACTGTTTTATATTATTTAACTAACTTATTTGACCTGTTTGACAAGATTAAATTGCTTTAATATTTATCTCAAGTACAATCTTAACATTAATCTATTTATGAATGCAGGATTGGACGAAAAAGAAAGTTATATCACGTGACTGCTAAACTTATTCCTTATTTGTGGAACAGTAATTTGTCCCTAAATACGTATGAACGTGCTTAGACTTGTCAGGTTGTTCTCGTGCCAGAAGTCACGTAGTCATTTGAATTCATCTGAGGTCTATTTCCAAATTTTTTAATCTATTAAACCTAACCTATATTTTTAATTTATGTCACAAAAATTTTATCATAAATCATATTATTAATTAACCCCAAATTTGGCAATCCCAACAATATATATATATATATATATATATATATATATATATATATATATATATATATATATATACACACTACACCTGAATGAATTATATATTTCATAGCTAATATTTGGGATCACCTGGAGATCAGGGGCCCCCAGCCTTCCTTAGTTAGCCTTATAAGGCTAACTAACGAAGGCTGGGGGCCCTGATCTTCAGGTGATCCAATATTTGTTCAGAATCAGACAACCTATAGTTAAATAAATATATATTTACCCTTTATAATAACTGTGTACGTATTGTTTGAGGTTAAAACTAAAATACAGTTTTCCTTTTTAGAACATTCGCTAAATTTAAATCAGGAACGCTTTTATTCTCCCAAGATTTGACTTAAAAAGGGACTAAAAATAACATATTTACAGAAATATGATTTTACATTAAGATAACGTCCCAAAAAGTGTCTTTAGTGTGACTCTGTTATTATGCCGTCTAAGATGGTTCACCGTTGAAATAAACGACCTTTTTATAAACCACCAATTCCATACCGAATTCGAAGTTTTTTCTTATGATTCTCTTCCGATTATTTTTTATTCGTTGCTTTTATTTGTTTTTGTTTCCCAAATGAAATTTCGGCTGTTCACCTTTCTGCCAAAGTGAAGTCGTTTTACCTCCCGCTTTGATTACGGCAAGTGAGGCGTCGGAGAAGGATAAAATGATGCGATTTGCGAGCCAAGTTCCCGTTACCATTCTTGTAGTAGAAGGTTTCTCCCATTTAATATAATATGATCTTCTTATGACCTACTACTCCTTTCCCTTCGTCTTCACCTTCGTACGCGCATCTAAGACCATGAAAGACAGGAACGCAGCAGTTTCAAACATTTCAGCTCACCAACGACTCCCAGTTACCATGGAAACCAATAAGTGCGTTTTGAGAAAAATCATTTATTTAGAAATGTATTTTAGGAAATAATGCTTTCTAATTTACTTAAAAACAATAACTGTCGCAGTTTATACATTGTTTCTTAAAATAAGCTTCCAAATAAATGGTTACCTTGAAATCGGATATACTGGTTGCCATGGTAGCTAGGCGTCGTTGGTGAGATGAAATCCTTGAAATTGATGCGTTTCTGTCTTTCACGGTCTTTTATGCTTGTACGAAGGCTGGAACTTAGGCAATCGGATATATATATATATATATATATATATATATATATATATATATTGAAAAGTGAAGTTATCTATAATGCATGAATAAATTGGTTACTGATAATGCAAACTGCAATGAACATAAACTGAAACTATGCTTGCAAACGCAGAAATATTTATGAGCTCTCGCTTCTTTTTAGCTTTGAAGGGGAAAACGAGGTTGGGTGGAAGGGAAATGCATTTATTTGCATAAGTTTTCAGTAGTGACTGTTTTCCCGTTTTGTTAATGTTAAAAAAAGACTAATTAAAGTTTCTCGCTGACATAATTTTTTTTCTTTTAAGTGCCATGAGTGAATGTCATTAAAATGATGTGCAAACAGGGATGACGCTCTTTTCATTTGCATTTTTAATAAAACACAAAGAGGAAATACAATTATTCTGCTCATTTATTTTAAAATGCAGAAATGAAACTATCAAACTATTCATAAGTCATCAAAAATGGAAAATTTATTTCCTATTTCAGTATTTACTGACGCAAACTTAAATTTTTTTTATTTTTTCAGTTTATTTTACTCGTGATGTTTCGACAGCAACGCAGATACACTTATCAACAGGCAAATACACTCGCTATTTCACTCTATTACACTCCAGATAAAGGTCGAAGCCTATTACTGGCGAAGCGTGGAAACTATTTCAGTCATGTGGGGGTGTAGTGGTTAGCGTCGCTGACTACGAATCCATCGGCCCCGGGTTCGAGACCTGGTGACGGCAGCCGGCGCGCAGCAAAACCCAGATGTTCATCCTCCCACACAATAAAGACAGTGGTTGTTAGATAAATGGGTACCCTGGGTGGTCTAGTGGTTAAGACGCTGGGCTGCTGGTGGGGCGTCGTTCGGATTCCACGTTAAATTGTAGGTCTAAGGTGGAGTGTAAAGCTTGACCTTCGTCAGAATGAACAATTCGGGCGGAAGCTAACCAAGGTTATATATATATATATATATAAACGGGTGTGCCATAAAAAAGGGTACATTTTAAAAGGGCTATAAAATCAATAGTTATCATTTAATTTTAATAAAACTTGTACACAATAAAATATATGTATTTATCTATATGCAAACAAGTTTTCAGACTAAAATATCAAATAATTCAAATTCTATCAACATTTAACGAAAGAGTATGATTTTTCTACTTAACATGCAAAAATTATTAAACCTTTTTAATATTTTTTTATAAAAATAATTTCTAACGTAAAATTTACCTGAACTTATTTAAAAAATTGTTCGAAATGCTTTCCTTCCATTTCAATAACTTTTTTATTCTTGGCCGGAATATGGGAGAACTTAGCAGAGCGAGTCTACAAGACTAGGATAAAAGATGTCGCTCATTTACGCGAGATCATCATTCAAAAATGGGAAGAGCTTCCACAGGAGCAAGTAAATCGAGCCATAGATGAATTCTGGCCAAGAATAAATAAAGTTATTGAAATGGAAGGAAAGCATTTCGAACAATTTTTTTAATAATTTCAGGTAAATTTTACGTTAAAAATTATTTTTATAAAAAACATTAAAAAGGTTTAACACTTTTTGCATGTTAAGTAGAAAAATCATACTCTTTCGTTAAACGTTGATAGAATTTGAATTATTTGATATTTCAGTCTGAAAACTTGTTTGCGAATAGATAAATACATATGTTTGATTGTGTAAAAATTTATTAAAATTAAATGACAAATGTTGATTTTATAGCCTTTTTAAAATGTACCCCTTTTTTTATGGCACACCCGTTATATATGGGATGAATTTCACAATTAAACAGGTGAAATGAATGAATGATGCAAACCCACAAGGAAAAAGAAAAATGATTCCAAGGCCTTTCGTGTATTCAGAAGTACACCTCGTCAGGGAATGAAGGGAGAAGGCGAGATGACAAAAATATATACATATGCACAGCGGGAGAGAAAAATAAAGAGATTAGCACATGATTAACAAGAGTTAATTTGAAGTAAAAGGTATTTTAACGGAATATTGACAATATCTCTACTTCTCCCTTTATTCTCTGACAAGGCGTACTTCTGAATACACGAAAGGCCTTGGGATCATTTTTCTTTTTCCTTGTGGGTTTGCATTATATATATATATATATATATATATATATATATATATATACAGGGTGATACATAAATGTGTTTCATATATCGCAGGGTGTATTCTTGAGACAAAAGTAAAGAAAAAAGACCCTATAAACATAGGTCGAGAAGCCAGTAGGTTTCGAGCAAACGCGACAGAAAAATGAAACTCCTAAAGATTTTGTACATTTTATGCAAATACACAGTATGATACATTTGCTTTATTAAAGTAAATGTTCGAAATTCGTTCCTACTTCATGAATGCATGCCTCAGCACGTCGCAAAATAGGATAGAGGAGAGATAGCTAAAGAGTGAAAATGAGTGAGTGAGGGAATGGTGGTTAGCGGTAGTTTACGATAAGAGAGAGAGAGAGAGAGAGAGAGAGAGAGAGAGAGAGAGGGTGGTGAGGTGGTCGGCTTAAGTCGGCGAATACTTTCACCTCAATTTCGAACACTTGCGTTAGTGAAGCAAATATATCACACTGTGTATTTGCATAAAATGTAAAAAATCTTTAGGAATATCATTTTTTCGTCGCGTGCTATAGCTCGAAACCTACGGGTTTTTCGACCTGTTTATATGGTCTTTTTTCTTTACTTTTGTCTCAAGAATACACCCTGCGATTTATGAAACACATTTATGCATCACCCTATTAAAATATATAACTTTTCTTAGTTTTACTCCAATGTCTGTTTTTCTTTGATGAAAGTATTTCTTTTTAGTCTGTTTGTCTTTAATTTTAATTTGTGTTCTTTGTAAACTATCCTTTCGGATTGGATACGTGTGAAATTCGTAATACGACAACACGCATGTTTTTCTTCAACTTTCGTCGATTTAACGGGGACATTTTCTTCATGAGGTAAAGTCACGGACAGAAATTTCACTAAAAAATAGAATTTTTCCAAAAAATCCGTGTAATTAGTAATTTCTGATTTTACTTTTGATTTTTCCTTTAAAATAAAGTATCTGTAAAGAAACTCCCAAATTTTAATTAATAATTTATGGGAATTTTTTAAAAGTGTAATTTTCCTGCGAATTTCGTCAATGGCACAGAAGCTCCTGAACTATATTTTGAGTCTTTAACGACCCTAATTAAATAGTGGAATAAAATAAATTAAAAGTAAAAGGTTATTTAACCTCCTTCGCAACATCGACGCTCACAATTAAAAGTCATTTGCGAAAAATGACACATCAGAAATTTTGAAAATAAGTTAGAAATAAAACTTTCATCTGGTGTGAAGCACTCGATTGACTCCTCCTCGTTTCTGTTCACCAATCGAAGGTCGAAGTCAACATTTAATGTCGTTGTAGTAAATAATCTTCGAATTATTATTGAATATTTTGAAATCTTTTCTTTTTAAGATACACTTTTGAGGTTATATTAAAAAGGCTGTTGCATCTTATAGAACTTAGCTTTTCCAAGCTTACCAATAAATATTGTTACACATAAATCAGTAATATGACTGTTTATAATATATATATTAGGGTGACAATAAAAATCGAAAGTTGGAGTTTTTTATTGGCCATTTGTTCAATGCTGCTACTACATGAGAAAACAATGTACTGTAAATATTAGGTCATTCAGATAATATTTAAGGGTGTCTCAAGTGAGGTAAATAATTCTCCTTATAACAAAAATTAATTATTCATTACCTAGTAAAAATAAATTAATATTTTTTTTAATTAATGTAAATAAACGTTAGTTTTAGTTCATAAGGTTTAAGTGCAGGCGTACTCCAGTCGTAATAAGTAAATAATATATTTACTAAATATATTCCAGGGTGTCTTTCATTCAATTGTAGACCACCCATTAATTCTTGATTTTCCTCAAGCCATACCCCTTTTTCAATGTACCAGGCTGAGACTTCCTATGATCCTCAACAACCTGCAAGAGATGTTGGCGCTGTTCTTCATTCTCGTAATCTTTGTAATGAAGGCCTGGATCAAGGCAATTCCCCTCTCTGCCATGTCATTGACGACTTTTAGTCCTTCAACTATAGTCAAACCAGTCTTGAAATCTTCGTCGTCCGGCCAGGTCTCTGGTTCCTTGGACAAGAAACCATCATTAATTTTTAGAAGTTCAAAGAGAAGCTTTGATCCTTTCGAGGCAAAGTCCGAGAGCTGCTTTGTTGAAATGGAAGAAACAGCAGGTATTGGGGCTCGCTTTGGAGGATCTTCAGCAGCTTCTTTTTCGAGGATTGATCGAGCGATATTCTTTTTCGTCGTTGCATTGATACCTTTATCAAAGAGTGCGAGACCAATCAAGTACTCGCTGAGGTACCATAAGTGACGACCGAGGACACTAAGGCAGGATGCTGAGATCTTTTCATCGTGGTACTTTGCTAGGTCTTGAAGAAGCTTCAAATCGTTCGCGGGAGCAGATGAAGGACTGCTGGCCGTGAACCACGCGCTGACATATAACTCCAGGGCAAAAAATACAAATCGTTTTAAGCCAGACATTTCACGAGTTGTAAGTCTGAACTGATGGGAAAGCAGCAGGATTTTTAATGAATAAATTACTTTTGCCATCAAACGTGCTCGGTGAAGTGCTCCAGGTCGCCGAAACCTAAAGTTAGGTAAATTACCTCCAAGGTTTGTAATCGACAACTCCAAGAATTCACGGTAATCATCCCTCGGCTGATGTTTTGTCAGATATAGATTCCAGCAAGCGATCAGTTCTTCTCGATTTTCATTCAGACTCGATGGAAGGTCTGACAGGGTCTTGTACTTATCTTGGCAAATTGTATTCCACGTCTCTTTGAAGCGGGAGAATAGGAGGATATCTGGACCAGATGATGGTCCCATGCATTCCATGTACGCCTTCTCAACGACAAGTTCTAGGATGTGATGGCGACGGTGTCCGGACAACTGCCCCCTGGACAACCGCCCCCCGGACAATTGCCCCCCGACAACCGCCCCCCGGACAATTGCCCCCGTAGGACAATCGCCCCCGGATTATTGCCCCCATAAGTAAATAAAAATTAAATAGAAATTAAATTTACGTTTAAAAAATGGCAAGCTAAAACAATATTTAACAACATTATTGCCAATTCTTGCTTAATTTTGCTTGTAGCCTGAAAAAAAATTATATTTAAAAAGCAATATTTAAAAAATTTTTTTCCAATTATTGCTTACTTATTTATAATAAAATTATGAAGTTTAGCTACTTAATTTTATTTAAACAGTTGGCAAGACTTATTGTATTTCATATATACTATGGATTAATTAATTATATTTAAACAGTTGGCAATACTTATTGAAAGGTCGTTTTGAAAGTCATAGTTGGTGGTTAGGTTAGGTTAGGCTAGGTTAGGTTAGGTTAGGTTAGGTTTGTTTTTTATAAATATTAATAAATTTAATTCCTATTTAATTTTTATTTACTTATGGGGGCAATAATCCGGGGGGCGATTGTCCTACGGGGGCAGTTGTCCGGGGGGCGGTTGTCGGGGGGCAATTGTCCGGGGGGCGGTTGTCCGGGGGGCAGTTGTCCTAGCACCGATGGCGACATGCAAGGGAGAGAACTTCTAAGCGTTGTTTTCAGTCAGGCAGTCGTATGCAAAATGAACTTGAAGCACCAAAAGCTGATCATCCAAAGATTGATACACATCATATTATTTAACGATTTATTTATGAAAATTTTAATTTAATGAAATAAATTAATCGATTTGCATAATCTATAGTATGAAATAAAGGAAACAATTCTATTAAATTATATAATACACTTGCATTCTCGAAACATTTTTGTTTTTGAAGTGTTGTCGAAACTCGTTCATTCTTGAAATTTCTTCCGCGCGACAGTTTCATTCATGTGACTCGAGGCACTCCTAAATGCTTTCCGAATTCCATGAGATTTCGTCTACGGTGTTTCCTCATAGGGTGGCAGCATTGGACAAATGGCCGGCAAATTATTTTGAATTTCAAATTTTATCCCTATAAGAAGTTGTCACCCTAAATTATATATATATATATATATAACGTAAAGAACGACGCTTGTATAGGAGATATTCCGCGCAAGACGAGAAAGAGAAAACAACAAATGAAAAAATGAAGTACCACCTGGGAATCGAACCCGGGATCTTCCGATTGCCGGTCAGACGCGATAACCACTACACCATGGACTCCACTCTTCCAAATGCCGTAATTCCTCTACATACTCGCAGAAACCAATGCCCCAAGGGGGCACTCCCGCTTGCCGTAACATTATATACATTCAACTGCAAAGAACACGCAGTATAAATAACGTAAAGAACGACGCTTGTATAGGAGATATTCCGCGCAAGACGAGAAAGAGAAAACAACAAATGAAAAAATGAAGTACCACCTGGGAATCGAACCCGGGATCTTCCGATTGCCGGTCAGACGCGATAACCACTACACCATGGACTCCACTCTTCCAAATGCCGTAATTCCTCTACATACTCGCAGAAACCAATGCCCCAAGGGGGCACCTCCCGCTTGCCGTAACATTATATACATTCAACTGCAAAGAACACGCAGTATAAATAACGTAAAGAACGACGCTTGTATAGGAGATATTCCGCGCAAGACGAGAAAGAGAGAAAACAACAAATGAAAAAATGAAGTACCACCTGGGAATCGAACCCGGGATCTTCCGATTGCCGGTCAGACGCGATAACCACTACACCATGGACTCCACTCTTCCAAATGCCGTAATTCCTCTACATACTCGCAGAAACCAATGCCCCAAGGGGGCACCTCCCGCTTGCCGTAACATTATATACATTCAACTGCAAAGAACACGCAGTATAAATAACGTAAAGAACGACGCTTGTATAGGAGATATTCCGCGCAAGACGAGAAAGAGAAAACAACAAATGAAAAAATGAAGTACCACCTGGGAATCGAACCCGGGATCTTCCGATTGCCGGTCAGACGCGATAACCACTACACCATGGACTCCACTCTTCCAAATGCCGTAATTCCTCTACATACTCGCAGAAACCAATGCCCCAAGGGGGCACCTCCCGCTTGCCGTAACATTATATACATTCAACTGCAAAGAACACGCAGTATAAATAACGTAAAGAACGACGCTTGTATAGGAGATATTCCGCGCAAGACGAGAAAGAGAAAACAACAAATGAAAAAATGAAGTACCACCTGGGAATCGAACCCGGGATCTTCCGATTGCCGGTCAGACGCGATAACCACTACACCATGGACTCCACTCTTCCAAATGCCGTAATTCCTCTACATACTCGCAGAAACCAATGCCCCAAGGGGGCACCTCCCGCTTGCCGTAACATTATATACATTCAACTGCAAAGAACACGCAGACAGGATCCCAAAGCTGGATCCTGTCTGCTTTGCAGATAGCTGGTGAGGGAAGCTATATTTATGGGATCTCTTTGCGAGAGACCCGTTGCCCACGTCGGGCTAGCATCATGAAAAAGAAAAACTATGGTATTTGTCATTTACCATTACTTATTCGGACTATAGTGGATTTAATTTTCCCAGAAGAGTTCCTTGTTCCATGCACGGTCTGTGTTTAACATATGAGTTTCTCAGGGGACCATTCTGAGTTTGTGTGTATATATATATATATATATATGCAAAATTTAACCCACCAGGATTCGAATCCAGTACGTTTTGAGTAAAAGCCAGGGCGCTACTACAGTGCTACGACAAGGTAAAAAAGCTAACATAACCTTGCGCATATATGCTGAGTTCAAATCCTGGCTGGCGAAATTTTTCATAATGCAAAATCTGTCATCATGATTGATATTTCATATATATATATATATATATATATATATATATAATTATGCGGGTTGCTTCTACAGAGCTTCAATTTAATATTTAGTAGAAATCCAATGACAAGGAGAAATGTAAATGCCATGAAAAGTCTTCTTTATTGCGCAACGTTTCGAGCAATACGCTCATCTTCAGGCTGTTTAATAACAATGTGAAATTAAAATCAATATTGAATGAAAAACAAACAGAAATTTCTATAACCTATTCGTAAAGACAAATTTTAAAAGACTGAGAAAAGAGGGTTAATTCTAAGTTATACAGATTTACATATAAAAATTAAGAAGTTATTTTTAAATACATGTAGTAAATGTGAAATTAATACACTGGAAAAATTACCAATAGTACACTGGAACAATGGAGCTATCTACCTTACACAGCAGTATCCGAGGCCGACTAATTTGAGCAGAGGAGACGGGAATGAAAGATGGCGAGGGAGATAGGGGAAGGAGGGATTATAAGGAATTGGGGAAGGAGGAGGGATCATAGCAATTGAGAGGGACGGACGATGAGTCAACATTCAGACTAGGGGACAATGCTTTAATGAAAAGGGATTCTAAAATTCTTAGTGAGTTGGGACAAGTATTACAACCAAGAATTTTAAAATTGTCTAAAGTGACATCAATTTTGCATTTGATGCTATGTTCACGAATGCTGGAGGCTTCCTTAGTTTTTAAAATTTTACCTGTTCGGCCACTTATTCCCATATGCGAATAAAATCTAGCCCTGAGAGAGCGAACAGTGCTGCCGATGTAATTCCCAAGGAGACACCTAGGGCAGGTAAATAAATATACAACACCGCTACGCAACGAGTCAGGGGTTCGATCCTTCGCTGAGAAAAAGCTACCTAAAGACGTTTTATTAATAAATATGATGCGGAAATCAGTATGATAAAAAAATTTCCTTAACAATTTTGTAAATTTAAGCTTAAATTCCTTATTCAAGGACCCATTTCAGGTACCAAGAAATATTTTATATCCTTCGGCACTGTAATACATGGAAGTTGAGGGCTATAAACATTATTTAAGAAGGATCTAATTAGTTTGTCTACATATTGAACAGGAAAACTATTATTAGTAAAGTATGATCTTAGATTATTAAATTCATCATTAAGTAAGGTAAAATTAGAGGTCAAATTATATCCTCTGAACAGGAGAGTTTTAATACAAGACATCTTATAGTTGAAATCAGTAAAACTAAAAAAATTCATGCCCAAACCAGTGAAAGTGGGTTTCCTATAAACTGATGTAGTAATAGAATCACCGTTTTTCGAAATTAAAAGATCTAAGAAGGGGAGGGAGCCATTTTGCTCAGTTTCCATTGTATACGTTATATTGGGGTGCAAAGAATTTAGGAAGTTAAAGAATTGTTGCGCTTGTACCGCATTATCAAAGACTGCTATCGAATCATCAACGAAGCGTCGATAGAAAATTGGCTTGAGATGAGTGGGAGATTGTCTAAAAATTACACTTTCTAAATGAGTCATAAAAAAGTCAGCTGCTAACGGTCCGACTGGTGATCCCATCCCTACCCCATCAATTTGTTGGTAAACCTTATTGTTGAAAGTGAAATAGCATTGTTTGAAGACCAATTCTAAAAGTTCCTTCAAATGAGACAATGAAAAACCATGAAAATTATCAACTGAGCTAAAAACCCTATCTAAAATAATGGCAATAGTTTCAGATACAGGTACATTTGTGAAAAGTGACTTTACATCAAAACTGACAAAAAACTTTTTTGAATCGAAGTTTTTACCCAGGAGTTCTTTTTGGAATTCAAACGAGTTATTTATAGTGTAAACATTTTTCGCAAAGGGGGACAGGAGACGAACAACAAATTTTGCCAATTGAAAGGTGGGTAAGTTATACGAAGCTAAAATAGGACGGAGAGGTGTTCCAGCTTTATGGATTTTAGGCAGACAGTATAATTGAGCAAGATTAGCACCAGATGCGAACAACTGAGAGTAAGTATCATTTTTTATTATCTTTAAGGACTTTAGTCGTGACAGAAATCTATTAACCTGGTCTTCTAACCTTACAATGACTTTATTTACAGGTTCTAGAATTTGTTTGAATTTAGTAAGATCACTTAGGATTTCATTAGTTTTGTTTTATGTAGTCCGATTTATTCAAATAACCACTCCGTTACCCTTGTCTGGTCTAGTCACAACAATCTCCTGGTTCTTTGCCAAATTCTTAATACACTGCAAATCACTCTTCCTAAATATGAAAGATTGAAATTTAAGATTTCTAAGTTTAAGAAAAAATTCTTGAGTTAAATTTGAGAACTGACATTTGAATTATTGAAATCCCCCACATGGGGAACATTTTTCAAGCCATTGAAAAATTTTTCAAAGTAAAGAAAAAACGAGGCTTATATATTTGAAACAACGGAAGCTTAAATTGCAAACCAAGTGACAGTAAAAACTTTTCCCGAGGGGAGAGTGTGTAACTAGAAAGATTCGAAATTACCTTCTCTGAATTGAAAAAATTTGGTGAATTCATTCCCAAAGCCTTTAACTTACGTTCATGTGTTTCCAAGATGGTAGAGTGAAATTTTTCTAGTTCACGTTGTACAAGAGAAATTATTAATAAATAGTCCAACAACGACAAGGTATTTTTAAGAGTAGTTATATAATGCCCAAGAGACTTGTTATGCGAATCTGATATTTTGATTTTATAATTAATTTCATTATTTAATAAATATTCCAGGGACGATTGATAAAATTCAGAGTCATATAGATTATCACGGTAGAGTTTGAAGTAAACAAATTTCGGGAAAATCCTGCAAGTCCGACACATTTCAAGAAAATAACAGTCCAGTTTTGACTTGAGAAACTTTCGTGAAGTCTTCCAAACATGGCGATAAGCCCTGAGGCCATCTTGTCCATACCTTGAATATATATAATTATGCGGGTTGCTTCTACAGAGCTTCAATTTAATATTTAGAGAAATCCAATGACAAGGAGAAATGTAAATGCCATGAAAAGTCTTCTTTATTGCGCAACGTTTCGAGCAATACGCTCATCTTCAGGCTGTTTAATAACAATGTGAAATTAAAATCAATATTGAATGAAAAACAAACAGAAATTTCTATAACCTATTCGTAAAGACAAATTTTAAAAGACTGAGAAAAGAGGGTTAATTCTAAGTTATACAGATTTACATATAAAAATTAAGAAGTTATTTTTAAATACATGTAGTAAATGTGAAATTAATACACTGGAAAAATTACCAATAGTACACTGGAACAATGGAGCTATCTACCTTACACAGCAGTATCCGAGGCCGACTAATTTGAGCAGAGGAGACGGGAATGAAGATGGCGAGGGAGATAGGGGAAGGAGGGATTATAAGGAATTGGGGAAGGAGGAGGGATCATAGCAATTGAGAGGGACGGACGATGAGTCAACATTCAGACTAGGGGACAATGCTTTAATGAAAAGGGATTCTAAAATTCTTAGTGAGTTGGGACAAGTATTACAACCAAGAATTTTAAAATTGTCTAAAGTGACATCAATTTTGCATTTGATGCTATGTTCACGAATACTGGAGGCTTCCTTAGTTTTTAAAATTTTACCTGTTCGGCCACTTATTCCCATATGCGAATAAAATCTAGCCCTGAGAGAGCGAACAGTGCTGCCGATGTAATTCCCAAGGAGACACCTAGGGCAGGTAAATAAATATACAACACCGCTACGCAACGAGTCAGGGGTTCGATCCTTCGCTGAGAAAAAGCTACCTAAAGACGTTTTATTAATAAATATGATGCGGAAATCAGTATGATAAAAAAATTTCCTTAACAATTTTGTAAATTTAAGCTTAAATTCCTTATTCAAGGGACCCATTTCAGGTACCAAGAAATATTTTATATCCTTCGGCACTGTAATACATGGAAGTTGAGGGCTATAAACATTATTTAAGAAGGATCTAATTAGTTTGTCTACATATTGAACAGGAAAACTATTATTAGTAAAGTATGATCTTAGATTATTAAATTCATCATTAAGTAAGGTAAAATTAGAGGTCAAATTATATCCTCTGAACAGGAGAGTTTTAATACAAGACATCTTATAGTTGAAATCAGTAAAACTAAAAAAATTCATGCCCAAACCAGTGAAAGTGGGTTTCCTAAACTGATGTAGTAATAGAATCACCGTTTTTCGAAATTAAAAGATCTAAGAAGGGGAGGGAGCCATTTTGCTCAGTTTCCATTGTATACGTTATATTGGGGTGCAAAGAATTTAGGAAGTTAAAGAATTGTTGCGCTTGTACCGCATTATCAAAGACTGCTATCGAATCATCAACGAAGCGTCGATAGAAAATTGGCTTGAGATGAGTGGGAGATTGTCTAAAAATTACACTTTCTAAATGAGTCATAAAAAAGTCAGCTGCTAACGGTCCGACTGGTGATCCCATCCCTACCCCATCAATTTGTTGGTAAACCTTATTGTTGAAAGTGAAATAGCATTGTTTGAAGACCAATTCTAAAAGTTCCTTCAAATGAGACAATGAAAAACCATGAAAATTATCAACTGAGCTAAAAACCCTATCTAAAATAATGGCAATAGTTTCAGATACAGGTACATTTGTGAAAAGTGACTTTACATCAAAACTGACAAAAAACTTTTTGAATCGAAGTTTTTACCCAGGAGTTCTTTTTGGAATTCAAACGAGTTATTTATAGTGTAAACATTTTTCGCAAAGGGGGACAGGAGACGAACAACAAATTTTGATGATTCGATAGCAGTCTTTGATAATGCGGTACAAGCGCAACAATTCTTTAACTTCCTAAATTCTTTGCACCCCAATATAACGTATACAATGGAAACTGAGCAAAATGGCTCCCTCCCCTTCTTAGATCTTTTAATTTCGAAAAACGGTGATTCTATTACTACATCAGTTTATAGGAAACCCACTTTCACTGGTTTGGGCATGAATTTTTTTAGTTTTACTGATTTCAACTATAAGATGTCTTGTATTAAAACTCTCCTGTTCAGAGGATATAATTTGACCTCTAATTTTACCTTACTTAATGATGAATTTAATAATCTAAGATCATACTTTACTAATAATAGTTTTCCTGTTCAATATGTAGACAAACTAATTAGATCCTTCTTAAATAATGTTTATAGCCCTCAACTTCCATGTATTACAGTGCCGAAGGATATAAAATATTTCTTGGTACCTGAAATGGGTCCCTTGAATAAGGAATTTAAGCTTAAATTTACAAAATTGTTAAGGAAATTTTTTTATCATACTGATTTCCGCATCATATTTATTAATAAAACGTCTTTAGGTAGCTTTTTCTCAGCGAAGGATCGAACCCCTGACTCGTTGCGTAGCGGTGTTGTATATTTATTTACCTGCCCTAGGTGTCTCCTTGGGAATTACATCGGCAGCACTGTTCGCTCTCTCAGGGCTAGATTTTATTCGCATATGGGAATAAGTGGCCGAACAGGTAAAATTTTAAAAACTAAGGAAGCCTCCAGCATTCGTGAACATAGCATCAAATGCAAAATTGATGTCACTTTAGACAATTTTAAAATTCTTGGTTGTAATACTTGTCCCAACTCACTAAGAATTTTAGAATCCCTTTTCATTAAAGCATTGTCCCCTAGTCTGAATGTTGACTCATCGTCCGTCCCTCTCAATCTGCTATGATCCCTCCTCCTTCCCCAATTCCTTATAATCCCTCCTTCCCCTATCTCCCTCGCCATCTTTCATTCCCGTCTCCTCTGCTCAAATTAGTCGGCCTCGGATACTGCTGTGTAAGGTAGATAGCTCCATTGTTCCAGTGTACTATTGGTAATTTTTCCAGTGTATTAATTTCACATTTACTACATGTATTTAAAATAACTTCTTAATTTTGATATGTAAATCTGTATAACTTAGAACTTAACCCTCTTTTCTCAGTCTTTTAAAATTTGTCTTTACGAATAGGTTATAGAAATTTCTGTTTGTTTTTCATTCAATATTGATTTTAATTTCACATTGTTATTAAACAGCCTGAAGATGAGCGTATTGCTCGAAACGTTGCGCAATAAAGAAGACTTTTCATGGCATTTACATTTCTCCTTGTCATTGGATTTCTACTAAATATTATATATATATATATATATATATCAGTGGCGGCTCGTGGTCAGGGAGAGTAGGGAGGCCCAAAATTGTCAATAATATATGCTTTATAAATAAAGTAGATAACAAAGTGTTAGATGCCCTGCTTTTTGCATGTCACGATCGTATAGAATTAATACGATAAAAAAAAATCCTCTTTCATAGTTTTTAGTGATAAAAACAGAGGAGGCCCGGCCTCCCATGCCTCCTCTGTTTTTATCACTAAAACTATGAAAGATGATTTTTTTTATAGTATTAATTCTATACGATCGTGACATGCAAAAAGTAGGGCATCTAACACTTTGTTATCTATTTTATTTATAAAGCATATATTATAGACAATTTTGGGCCTCCCTACGCTCCCTGACCACGAGCCGCCACTGATATATATATATATATATATATATATATATATATATATAAGCAAACAACCACAGGGAAAAGGAAAAGGAAACACGAAATCCGAGCGCTTTCGTGATATATTCACATCTTCAAGGACAAGAAAGAAATAGACAGAAATAGAATTTACCCAGTAAATGAGTTAAATACACAAGTGAAAAATTCCCCAATAGGCAACTCAATTTAAAAACAATAAAACAATCTAAAGATTTTTTCCAATAGATAACTTAATCTAAAGGCTACTAAATTATTGAATACATAAAAACTATATAAAGGAAATTAGACAATTAACATGTACACAAAAAAATTATTATAACAGTTATTAGAAATAGTATTTAATTAAAACAGGCAATTAAGTGGCAAGAATCTAAGGAAACAAAATACATGGTACAATCGTCGTCACGTGCTCCTTCCAGAATATTCCGAATATCTAAAAACAATAATAATTGTTCCTATATACATTATTATTCGGCTCACCACATTAATGTAAAACGAACCGTTTTTTCTACTTTGTTCCTAAGATGCTTACGAATTTGTAGCCCAGAGTTCATTGATGATGAAATTAGTAAAATATATAAAATTGCGTTTCATTTAAAATATCCAAAGAACTGCATAGATAAATGGCAAAGAAAACCTTCTACGAGGTAAAAGGTAAGACCCCTTATACCACAAAAAACGTCTTAGCATTACCATTTAAAGAAAATTTCCTTGATCTGCCGAAACTGCTGAGGACTTTTAACATAAATATCGCGTTCTGAAATTTAGATGTAATTAAGAATTCATTGAGTAAAAACTCCCCTTTAAGTGAACAGGGTTGTGTATATATAAAATTCCATGCACAATATGTAATAAATTTTACATTGGTCAAACTGGCAAGACGCTTGAGTTACGTATTAAGCAGCATAAATACAGTATAAGAACCGGCCAGGAATCTAACGCCATTTTAATTCACGTAAAAGATACTAATCATCCCATTGACTGGAAAAATGACTCCGAATTAAGTTTTAGTAAATCTATTGTTAGTAGAAATATACTTGAATCGAGTGTGATCAAGAATAATGCTGATTTTGTTCTTAATATCAGCCCTGGGCTTTATAAATTAGACTCGTACATTGTTAGAAAGGTGGTGTATTATTTTGACCGCATTCTTGCCACTTAATTGTTTGCTTTAATTAAATAAATATTATTTTAATAATTGTTAACATTTTTATGTGTACATTTTAATTGGGATCTTATTAAAAATTTGGACTGTGTTAAATTTTTATGGAAATTTTGTCACTGGTACAGTTTTTTATGCTGATTCTAAGTATGCAACTCATTTTTTGCGGAAATAAATATTTAACATTTTATTGGCGTTTGTTTGCAGGAGCAGTGCCTGTTTTTGCTGGTGAGTGAAAATGAGTGGTAACCTATAATCATTGTTTTCGTTAAGCGAAACTGATGCTTTGTACAAAATGCAAAGTGTGGGGATTGTGCCCAAAAAAAAGCAATGCCGATAACGCCACGATATGCAAATAAAATGTATTGACGGAAGAATCAATTGGCGCGTCTTACCGGAAGTCACTATGACGGCATAAATTGATGACGTATTAAATGCAAAAAATTTTAAGTCCTTACCGGATGTTTAAAAAGGATGCTGCTGCGGCTTTCGCTGGGTAATACTAAACCAGCGAAAGCACAGTAGTCGGGACTCAAACAACCCAAAAATTAAAATTTAGGGTAGGAGCGCTTTACAGTACCCCGAGACCTAAATTATACGTTGCCTGGGTAGCCGGAGCCAAAAGGACTAATGTAAAGGATAAAGAGGTGAGTTGTCACAAAGGGCAAAATTTGTACTAGCTTATGTTAAGCATGATTGGCAAGCACTTCTGATTCATAGACTTATAACATACAAATAAAAAATTTCCGCAAAAAAATGAGTTTCATATTTGAAATCATCGCGAAAAACTGTATCTGTAATGCAATTTTCAAAAAATTCGAAGTCCAAATTTTTAATAAGACCCTTAATGGTATTATTTCTTTTATATAGTCTTTATGTACTTGATAGTTTAGTAGACTTTTGCACAGGTTATCTATTGGAAAAATTTTGTAGATTGTTTTTAGATATTCGGAATATTCTGGAAGGAGCACGTGATGACGATTGCACCATGTCTTTTATTTCCTTAGATTCTTGCCACTTAATTGCCTGTTTTAATTAAATACTATTTCTAATAACTGTTATAATATTTTTTTTGTGTACATGTTAATTGTCTAATTTCCTTTATATATGTATTCAATAATTTAGTAGCCTTTAGATTAAGTTATCTATTGGAAAAAATCTTTAGATTGTTTTATTGTTTTTAAATTGTGTTGCCTATTAGGGAATTTTTCGCTTGTGTATTTAATTCATTTAATTGGTAAATTCTGTCTATTTCTTTCTTGTCCCTGAAGACAGGGTTGCCAGGTCTGTCCTATTTCAGGTTCGGTTGTCCTAAACATTTTCAAATACAGGGGACAACCCAAAACTGTCCTCTTTTGTCCTATTTGAGAAATTTATCACATGCATTATAAAAAGAAACATTTAAGAACAAATATAATTTTAAACATAAAGTATAAGAGAATATAAATATAACGTACATATATTTACGTTTCTTCAAATGGTTTACACAGTCTCGCCGCCACTGAAGTATGTACAATGTACGTATTACGTATTGAAACGTTTTATTACATTTTGGCTATGCATTGCAAAACATTACAGTGTGCCGCGTGGCATGCCGCTTAGTTTTAATGCATAGACCCTAGGCAGCTAGACTATAGAGCCTATCAGTCGCGAATCAAACAAAAATCAATGTGGTTGTGATTTTGTTCGTTTGATCATGTTAAGTGAATAACCAAGTTTATATAATATAGTTACATCGCATTATTTGAAATATAAATATATAGCCCTTCAATATGGGAAAGTGGAAGAATACATATAATGATAACAGACATTATAATAAAGACTGGGAAAACCAATTTAACCCTTTATCGCGGAACTTTTTGCGTAGGGTTGAGTCTAAATGCGCGTATTTGAAACGTTACGTATTCGACGCACAGCGCGGTAAAGGGTTAAATGGCTTTCGTGGAAGAACAGTTCTTGTATTTGTAAGTGGTGCAATTGTGTATTGACTTTTAGCATAAAATAACTCAGTATGGTAATAATTTAAACCTGTCCCTTTTTAAAAAAATTATAACATTGGCTGTCCCTTTTTTTTAGTGTTTGTCCCATTTTAAGAGATATCACCTGGCAACCCTGTCGGAAGATGTGAATATATCACGAAAGTCCTCGGATTTCGTGTTTCCTTTTCCTTGTGGTTGTTTGCTTATTAAAAAGATCACGTGTTGTTCTGTGATTTTATTGCATATATATATATATATATATATTATACATATATATTATATATATATATATATATATATATATTGAAAACCAACAAGGAAAAGGAAAAACAATATCGATATTGTTTTTCTTTTTTTTTGGTGTTTTTAGTGCACATATTATTTCACACGTTTCTGTGTCTATTTCGAATATATATATATTAGTGATGGATGTCAGTTTTTCAACATCTGCGGATGCGGATTTTTAATTTCAATATCCGCGGATGCGGATGCGGATATTTAGTTAATCTATCAATATAATATAGAATTATGAATATATGACATAATTTTTCAAATTTCGTGATATTACTATTATGGCAGGCAATGCATAAGAATTGAAATTAATATTAATGTTTTCATTATGATAAAAATAACTTTCTCAAGAGTTTCAGCCACAGAAAATTCAATGAAACGAGTTTCATTCAATTTTCTGTGTTACCAGTTATTTATATTTTGAGGTTTATATTTATTTGTTCATTAATAATAATTAATACTTTACATGAAATATGCATGACTGAGCCTTATAAGCTACTTTATAAGCTAATTTAATTGTAAATTGCATAATTTATTAGAGGTAATATCCGCATAACATCTGCAGTCAGAAGTGCGGATGCGGATAAGGATGTTAAAAATTATACGGATATCCGCAGATGCGGATGCGGATATCCGGTCCACCACTAATATATACATACATATATATATATATATATACACCTTTCGTTAGCTTCCGCCCGAATTGTTCATTCTGACGAAGGTCAAGCTTTTCACTCCACCTTCACCTACAGTTTAACATGGAATCCGAACGACGCCCCACCAGCAGCTCAGCGTCTTAACCACTAGGCCACCCAGGGTACCCATTTATCTACCAACCACTTTCTTTATTGTGTGGAAGGATGAACAGGTGGGTTTTGCTGCGCGCCGGCTGCCGTTACCGAGTCTCGATCCCGTGGCCGATGGATTCGTAGTCAGGGACGCTAACCATTACACCACCGAGGCGCTCCTCTTCGTGTGTGTATATATGTATATATGTATATATATATATATATATAATATATATATATATATACATATATATATATATATTACGGGGCCATGAAAACGAGGGGGGAAAATATTCTCAGAATACGAGGCCCAAAGCTTTTTAATGTCCTGCCAAAAGAAGTGCGGAACTTCCAGCACACCGACCTGAATAATTTCAACGACCAGTTGGACAGGTTCCTGCGCAAAGTCCCTGACCAGCCATGCGTGGCTAGGTACGAGGCCAAGAGGAGATCGGAAAGCAATTCCCTCCCTCACCAAATCCCGCAATAACCCTCATAAAGTAACAGAAAGTAAGTATAAGAAAAGAACAAGATAGTAAGAGACGTTCTGGTACATCTTCCCATCATCAGTGGGTTTTTTTTTATAATTTAACTAATTTTACTTTATTTACAAGCTTAGTAATTAAAACTATTAATTTTGAAATGAAAAATACATCATAAATCAGTTCCTATAAAATAGTAAGGAAATTTACACTACTGTTATAATAAAGGAATTTTGTTCTATTTTAATATCATGCAAATGTGCTGCTTTGAAAGATTTATTTCAGTGGAATCATGTCGAAAATGTGAACAGCTTTTCGTTCTTTTATTAATAAAATTGATAACCGTTGGGATGAGAGAAATTATTTAGTGTTGATATGTTATGAAGTACAATACGAATATATGTTAGGATTAAAGAATGTAAACATCCGTACGACTGTTGTTTAATTTGTTAATGACACTAAAACAAATGTCTGATATTGGTTTTGTGAGATAGTTATCTTTGAAGCGCAATTTGGTGGGTTTGTTTAGGTTGTGGTTTCTCTGAGATGAAATACTTTTATGCTCATTGATTCAAGTTTTATGTTGGCGAGATGAACTACCTACATAAGTACCTGACAGTTGACGATATCAAAGCCTTCGGAAGTTGTTCCTTGTGTCTGAATAGGATTTTTATTTTTTAATGTTTTGTTATTTGTGAAGACGTATATTGGAAATTTATGTCACCATTGTCCGGTTTAGAATTAAGCATGGTTAATTCTTCTGATACCACGCTACCCTACACACTACAGAAGCTAATATAAGGTATGTTCATATAGTATACAGTGTGTATATATATATATGTGTGTGTGTGTGTGTGTGTTTCGCGTTCAACTTTCGGTAAAAATTTATTGTGTTATTCAATAAAGCTACAATAAAAATGCTACAGGCGAAAATTCTACAGATACCTCTTTATCAGTAACTGGTAAAAATTATTATTTTTTGACAGTTTGTAGATTAAAAGACAGAAGAGCCATTTCTCTTTTAATTTTTGTATGCAGCCTGTCCAAGAGAACTAAAAGGCTCCCCTCTCTCTCTCTCTCTCTCTCTCTCTCTCTCTCTCTCTCTCTCTCTCTCTCTCTCTCTCGATATATATAGATATATATATATATATATATATATATATATATATATATATATATATATAATATATATATATATATATATATATAATTTCCTCGTATATTCTTTTTATTAGTGAAAAAGACAGTGGAAGTTTTATATAAGAAATTTTTCAACCTAGAATTGAACAAAAGGAATGAAATTAAAAAGAGGATTCCGAGATTGCAAAAATATTTTAAATTAAAGAAATTGCTTACATTTACCAAGAGTGAATAGAAGTTCATTTTTATTACCTTTCAAAGCCTTAGTTTTACGATAAAGAATAGTTTCCTTTTTTCCAGTGAATATTTTGCTTTATTTAGTATCCATTAAAAAGAACTCTAATTACACTAAACGTCAACCCGTCTGTGGAGGTTTCACCAGTAATAATGAAATGCTGAGTGACGCTTCTTTATAGTCAATTAAGTTAGTCTCTTGCCAACGCATTAAGGGGTCAGTAGAAGTGAAGACTTTCACACATTTTATCTCAAATGTGAATTTTTAATTTTTAGGGATTTTATAGAGGATAATAAATGCTAAAAAATCATATGGAAATTGTACTTTGTTCTCGGTTTATTACGAGGAAAGTAAGCGTTTCCTTGTACTATTTCAGTTCGAAGTTCCTAAGTTAAAGGGAAGAACATGAAATCTCAAAGATGGAGTATATAAAAACCCTTCTCGATATGAGAATTGTTTCACCGAGTTTATTCAAGCTTCAAATAATTAACCTTTTACTTAAAGAACTCCAAATTAAAATAAAAGAATAGAATACAGTAGGGAAGCATGGCTGAAATCAGGACGCCTACATGATGTCCATATTAAAATGGTGAGTTATCGGTGCATATTCACATAAGATTCCACGAGACCACTTTTAATTACGGAAGCCTTTGATACCTGAGATAAGAATTTTTAATCTCCTATTCACACAGTTTATAAACCATCAGACACATCACCATCGCATAGTTCTCAGCATGCTAAACTAAACTAGTGGCTTTGATATTAACGTAATTTTTTTCTTAGTCGAAGCAAAAGTGGTTCCGTTTGTTTGTTTCTCCTCTCCATCTTTTATATTAAGTTCGATCTCTCGTTTGGGATTCTCTCGTTTAACTAAAGTTTCATTAGATAATCATTTAATGAACATCTGAAGAGTTCTTTGGGTCTGAATAGAGTTTTTATTTTTTAATGTTCCGTTATTTGTGAATTGGAAATTTATGCGACGATTGTCCGGTTTAGAATTAAGCATGGTTAATTCTGTTGAAACCACGCTACACTTTTTATTATTGTACATTAGCCTCATGCGAAGCGCAACTTTATGTTTCATTTATTTAGTGGAATCTTTAAATAAATTTGAAATGGAAACGCGTAAATGAGCGCTTAATGTTTGTGATTTGTTTTCCCTTTAATAAAAGGCAGCCGTACCGCGTCAGTGTGATTCTCTGGACCGTTTCGCTCCGAAGAGATATTCACAATTTTAACGGTGCGTCTACTTTTATTACTTTCAAGTTTCAGATCAAAATAATGGTAAACCCTCGAAAATGTTAACATCCTGCATAGACACAAATTAAGGCAAGCAACGAAAATGAAACGAAACTACTTTATTTCGTCAAGGCAATTCAAATTAAAGCCGTTCGTTGCATTTTAATAACCGGTGAATGTATCGTTAACGTTCTTAATTTAAATCTCATTCGTATCATGATATCCTCTCGTCAGGTTTTTCTTTCTGTTTAGTTATCGTTAGCTTGGGCTACACTAACTCTCATACATTGTAAGCGCGCGCACACACACACACACACACACACATATATATATATATATATATATATATATATATATATATATATATATATATATATATATATATAATATATATATATATACAGACTAGCCACAAAGTCCCTTTACAGTGACATTACAGTATATCTGTATGTTGCCCTTGTTTTTTATGCAAAGGGACTTTGTGGCCACCCTAATATATATATATATATATATATATATATATATATATATATTATTTTATATACTAATAATAATAATAATAAAGATGTGATGTTTTAGGAGTGATCATATTAACTCTTAATAAATTACTTTAAATATTTAAGAGTATAATTAATGTTTATATAGTGTAAATTATTAAGACCTTTAAAATTATATTCAAAAAGTGATTTAATAAAATACATAATAAAATACCATCCTGGAAAGGATCAGATAATGCAGAAAACCTTCCTTGGCCATATCCTACCATCATGTTAACTTGAGTTGATGATGGTTAAAGTAATTTATTATTTTAACTTATAACATTAATTACGTATCACTAAGTATTTTAATATAGCCTATAATGGTATCGTTGGGATTTTGGATCACCTGAAGATCAGGGTCCCCATCCTTCTTTAGTTAGCCTTATAAGGCTAACTAACGAAAATATCACTTCACCTAACCACTCGTTAGGTCAACTGTACGCCCTTGACGATTGGTTGGGTTAAGTCGTGATATTTTCGTTAGTTAGCCTTATAAGGCTAACTAAAGAAGGCTGGGGGCCGTGATCTTCAGGTGATCCTAGTTAGTTTTATAAAGGTTAACTAACGAAAATATCACGACCTAACCTAACCAATCGTCAAGGGCGTACAGTTGATTTAACGATTGGTTAGGTTAAGTCGTGATATTTTCATTAGTTAGCCTTTAAGGCTAACTAGAGAAGGCTGGAGGCCCTGATCTTCAGGTGATCCGGGATTTTAAATATGGCATAGTTCCCTGTCCCTGATTGCTCCCAACTATTAAGCATGTAGGAGAGAGTTGAAAATATTAAATATTCTCTGCCGGGAATAAATTCATACTCTGTTTATTGGATTTACTTTAAAATATAGGCAAAGTATGATATTTCGGAAGAAGCAAAAACAAACTTTGTCTGTTGTTTTTGTAAAGTTTAAATTTATTTTCATCCGGGAAATTAAAAGTGGTGAGTTCAAGTTTATTTTAGTAAAATAATGTCACCCACATTACGAACCCCCACCCCCCCACCCTCCCCGCCAATAAAGTTATAGCGTTTGCGCCAAAATGTGTTAAGTTTTGATTTGAAATATAAAAGAAGCTGATAATAGTCAAGCCTACACTGATAAACATTTTGGGGTTGAAAGACTAACGAAGTCAGGTCAAAAGACAGATCTAGTTTTAAAATGAACTTTTGAGTTAATTGACTCAAAAAACTGTAACTAAACATTAAATTTGGAAGTTTGACTTTACGGCTATTCATGTGACGAACTTCCATTTAACGGCATGAAGTGACTAACTTCATTTTTTCGTTAACAAGGAGATGCATTACACGCAAAGCAGGGGACAAAATCAAATGCCCAGTTCCTCAAGTTTTATTCAGAATAGACTGACTAGCTTCATGTTTTGAATTAAAAAATTATATGGCTAATTGTGTTTTTTTATTCGAATATAGAGTAACTACGTAGTTTCAGCGTCTGGTTAACTGGATGATGGACTACATGCGAAGTAGGGGACCAAGCCAAATGCCCAGTTCCTCAGTTCCTAAAGTTTTTGATACTTAGAGACATTCTAAGTATCTTCCAGAGACAACGAATGATATAGTTGCATTCCCAAAGCATTATAAAATTAGTTAAATAATAATAATTCCAAATAAGCTTCAATAAAATAAATTTACTTTTATTCTGTATTTTAGGGTTTTAAATTACGAATGATTATAAAATTATGAGTAGTTACTATGAAATGAAACATTTATATAGTAAATTAAAGACATTAGAATATGTTACCAAAAATGAGATACAAAACTGTTATATGTAATAAATAACACTCAAATATATTTATAGTAAATCTTGCGTACATACATTTATATATTAGAACTACTGTATAAGAAACATTTATAATAATTTCTATTGTAAAACTTTTTTAGCAATTTATCATTTTATTTTTGATTATTAAAAAGCTGAAACTTTTCTATATTAATTTATCACTAATTTAATATATTTACAATTTACATTTCAGCATGGAATGGATCATAAGCTATTTCACAAGCATTTCAGTAAATCAAGAATTTTAATAATTTTAACTGTGGGCATGCCTATCATCGCTGAGGAAATACAATTAAGTATTTCAAAAGTTTTGCGCAACAATATTGCTCTTTGAGGTTCCGATCCTCCATTTCCCTGACCGATCCTCCGGTCGAACTGTTGTATGATGTATTCAGGGTATGCTGAGCTGCTGAAATAAATAAATAAATAAATGCATTTAGACAAATACAGGATAATTTATAATAATACAGGATAATTTATACCAGAAAGCTCTTCCAAAATTTCGTGTTATACAGTATATATAAGAATTATATAAATATAACCTTTGGTTAGCTTCCGCCCGAATTGTTCATTCTGACGAAGGTCAAGTTTTTCACTCCACCTTAGACCTACAGTTTAACGTGGAATCCGAACCACGCCACATCCGCAGCCCAGCGTCTTAACCACTAGGCCACCTAGGGTACCCATTTATCTACCAACCACTTTCTTTATTGTGTGGAAGGATGAACAGCTGGGTTTTGCTGCGCGCCGGCTGCCGTCGGGTCTCGAACCCGGGGCCGATAGATTCGTAGTCAGCGATGCTAACCACTACACCATCGAGGCACTCCAAGCAGTATATGCATGTTATTCAATATTAAATATAAACTGTGTCCCCCAAAAAAGTTGCCACCTTCTTCACCGCGCCAGCAAAACTACAATTACAAGAATAGATAAATGAAACAGAAAACATATTAAAATCGGATGAGTAGGCTTTTTAAAAATTCAACTTGAACAAAACTTTTAAAAAAATAAAGTTGACAATATGAAAGTAGAAAAAATTGCTAAATTCATGTCATTGAATAGTCAAATCGAAATTTTACGGTCAACTTTGGGATCACTCGTCCATTCATGGTAGGCCTAGGTTAGGCTAGTTGCCAGATTGTTATGGGTTGTAGAGGGCTGGCCTAGGCAGGCTAATAAGTGAAGTACGACTAGGCTTAAGCATTATATCTGTTTCCTGTTCTATCTCTCTAGTTCGGCCTTTGGATGCTCTCAAGTGAAGAGGCCTTTGGCACTTTGGCGCTGCTGATTGGGAGGCCCAAAGGTAGGACTCTGATTTCCAGTGGAATGATTACTGGTTCCATGGTCGGGGCCGCTCTGAGTGCGCTCAGCGCGCATTACGGAGGTGATTTTCTCGGGCATGGAGGCGTACATTCCATATTCTATTCCTATTATTAATGCAAAAAAATTTGCTTAAGTTTCTTGTTGTAATGCTATCGGCAACAGAGTGGAGGCTTTCAAAAGGTATTGTAGCCATCCAACTCCTGACTCTCGCTCAGCTTATATTTCTGCCTGGAGTCGTGCAGAATCTGTTCTTCGTCTCGTCAACAATTCCTTCATCATACAAAAAATTGTGAAAACCTAACTAATTCTAATTCTTTTCGCTAATTTTGCTGCTGCTGTTTCTCCATCTCCTCTCCCTTCTGACTTGATTATATCTGAAATTAGATTATCTTCCAAAGATGTATTTTCTGCCTTATCTGGGCTCAACTCTAGGAAGGCGTAGTCTTGATGGTGTCTCTCCTGTTATTCTTAAGAACTGTGATTCTGTTCTGACAGCCTGCCTGGCAAACTCTTTCGTCCTTTTCTTTCATCTGGTAATTTTACTTTCTGCTGGACGTTCGCTTTCGCCTGTCCAAAAGAAGGATGATTGCTCTCAACCCTCCAACTATCGTTCAAATGCTTTGATTTCTTGCCTTTCTAAAGTTTTTTTAATTTATGCTTAATAGGAAGAGTCTTAAATACCTCTTTTCTCACAATCTTCTCACAGATCGTCAGTATGGATTTTGCAAGGGAAGCTTGACTGGCGATCTTCTTGCATATCTCTCTGACTCTTGGTCATACTGCTTTCGCGATTTCGGTAAAACCTTTGCTATTGCACTGGACATATCAAGGGCTTTTGATAAGGTCTTATTCAAATCTTTAATTTCGAAACTGCCCTCCTCCGGTTTCTATCCTTCTATCTGTGCCTTCATCTCTGATTTCCTTTCTGGCCGATCTATAGCTGCGGTTGTAGATGGCCACTGTTCTTCTCCTAAAGCTATTAACAGTGGTGTTCCTCTGGGTTCTGTGCTATCACTCACTCTTTTCCTTTTATTTATCAGTGATCTTTTAAGTCCATTTCTTGTTCTATTCACTCCTATGCCGATGATTCCACTCTTCACTTCTATACCCACTTCAAAACGCGTCCCTCTCAAAAGTCACTCTATGTTTTGCATAGGATGGCTATGGTTCACCTGACCTCTGATCTTTCTACTATCTCTGATTGGTGCAGAGAAAACCTAGTGGCTTTCAATGCTTCATAAATTCAGTTCCTTCATCTATCTACTCGTTACAATCTTCCACACGACTATCCCCTTACCTTCAACAACATACAACTCAATCCTTCCACTCCTTTCAACATTCTTGGTGTTCCCTTTTCTCGTAATCTTTCCTTGACAGATCACATATACTCTCTTTCTAAAACAACTTCTAGAGGTTAGGTGTGCTGTACCGGCTCCACAGGCTCTTCAACCCCACTCAGTTGTTGTCTCTGTACAGGGGTCTTGTTCGCCCGCGTATGAATTATGCTTCTCAGCTCTACTTGTCAGAGTAGAATCAAAGGTTTTTCGTCTCATTAATTCTCCACCTCCTACTGACGGTCTTCAATTCCTCTCATTTCTCCGCAATGTTGCCTCACTCTCTCTTTACAGTACTATCGTCCATTACAATGAACACTGCTCTTCTGAATTCTCTAACTGCATGCCTCCTCCTTTAAGATCACACAGTACCAGACTTTCTACACATTCTCATCCCTTTTCTGTTCAACTCTCTAACGCAATGGTTAATCGGTATTTTCCATCTTTAATCTACTCAACCGGCGAACTCGGGAACAATCTTCCTCAATCCATTTTCCCCCTGTCTATGACCTCCAATCTTTCAAACGTAGAGTGTCCAAGCATCTCGAAAGCCTTGAATCTTGATTTCGGCTTTCTTCTTCTATCGGGGGTGGGGGGGTGAGGCGTTTTTGCAGGCATTCTCCCTTGGCCCTTCCTTCCTCCATAAAAATTCGCTCGCTGAAAAATTAGTTTTCATTTGGCAGCGAGCTAAGGAAATCTGTTACTTCTCATTTTATGCGAGTGGTTCTGATATGTTTAACTGAGGAAGACAAACTTGCTATCAAACTTCTTCACATTGAAAAATATTTCGGTGCTAAAAGATCGTAAAACAGTATCCTAATCGACATTGGTCTGTATGTAATATTTTTTCTTGGTGGAACAAATTTGTGAAACGGGAACTCATTCACCGAATCAAGAAGTGTACGACTTGCACGGCAAGAATCTTGGCAAACATTAAGTCTGTAAGTGAGCTTATTTGCAACCAAAAAGACAATCCTCGTTCAAGTTTGAGTGTGCTAATGGTGCTGGTATTAAAAAAGTTCACTGCATCGAATTGCAAAGAAAGAGAGTTTGGTCTAAAACATTTAAGGAATTCCAAGTGCATCGTATATCTGAACAGTCGAAAGTAAAACGTGTGCGATGGTGCCGTCGTCTGCTTCCCCGTTTTAGATTAAATAACGACGCGTTTATCATTTGGTTTACCGACGAAATGATTTTCATTATTAGACGGCTTCGGAATACACAAAACGATACAGTGTACGATAACGTAAGAAGAGGCTTCTGTTGGTTTTTCTCGTTTAGGAAAAACAGCCATTGTTTTCGTCAATAAAGATGTGAGAATTTATTCAAAACATCACTGCGACTATATCTTCAGTAAGATGTTGACTGAAATTGAAAGTTACGGCGAGAATTATTTTTCAGGAAGATAGCGCTCAATTTCATCGGTCCCGAGTCCCGACACACCACTGAATCCTTGCAAGAACAACGTCCCGATTTCTTCGCGCCAGAAATTTGGCCACCAAATAGTCCGGATTTAAGTCCATTTCACTATTTCATATGAGGATGTTTAGTTGACAAAGTTTACGGACGAAATATTCAAGATGTCAATGAACTTCAAGAGTGCATTTTAATAACATGGAATGAGCTCGACCGAGACACCATTTCTACAACGCCAGTGGCATACAAAGCTACAAATGGTCATTTGTAGCTGCGTTTATGTTTCATTCAATTTGTTTTTGATCATTGTAAACTTCTCTAATGCTCAACTAAGTTTCTAATTACCTCCTTGTCAGCTTAATTTTTTAACAATTATTGTTCAACTTGAATTGGAAAGAGACTACTCGTCCGATGGACCTCTTAAGAACAATATAAAGGGTTTCATATAATTTCTGTTTAATTTAATTATCCTTGGAATTGCGGTTTTGTTGGCCTGGTGAAAATGGTGGCAACTATTTTGGAGACACAATATACACACAGTGTGTGTGTATATATATATTAGTATGTATATATATATATATATATATATATATATATATATATATATATATATATATATATATATATATCGGGTGGCCACAAAAAACTTTACTTAATTGAAAGTTTAATAACTGCAACAATTCAAAACTTATGCGATTGAGATTTTGCACACATTAACATATGTATATAATCTATAATTGCTGGAATTTTCAAATATGTAGGTTCTATAGTTTTGTTACAGTGAACAATTTAAAAGCATATGTCTAAAAATAGCATGCCTGGTGTGCATCTGACATGTACGTGCGCTAGCGTAGGCTAAACCTAATGTAGCGTAGTATGACACGCGCGCTGGCGTAGGCTAAACCTAATGTGAATTTGCTTTCTTTTATTTTTCCGCTAAAACCCCGCCAGCATGACGTTAAGTAAAAGTGATAAAGCCATCATAGAAGCATGTGTCAAGGAAAAAGGTTGGAATGGAAATAGGATTGTCCGAGAATTCCCCGCAAAGAACTGGACTCGTTAAAGTGTTTATAACTTAATAAGAAAGATAAAGGATACTGGATCAACAGCTAGAAAACCCGGCAGCGGCAGGCCCAAAAGTGTTTCAACAGAAGAAAATAAGGCTGCCGTGGAGGAACTGATTCAATCCCAGGAGAATACACCAGGAACTCATCGCTCCCAGAGACAGATTGCGTACGACCTTGGGATTTCTCGCTCCTCTGTACAAGGGATTGTAAAACGTTTGAAATTGAAGGCCAACAAGAAAATTCGAGTTTCTCGGCGTGATCAGAATGTAAGACAGCGTAGAAAGACCCGCTGTAAATCCCTATATGAACGCTACTCAGCTGAAGACGTGCAAAAAGTTGTGTTTACAGACGAAAAGGATTTCACGTTGGATGTGGCCAAAAACAGGCAAAATGACAGGGTTTATGGTTCAAGGAAAAAGGACATTCCTCCCTCCAGGCTTTATCATGAAACCTCACGATTCAGCAGAAAAGTAATGGTATCGGCGGGAATTTCATGGAAGGGGAAAACACGAATTCATTTTATTGCCACAAACGAAACTAAAGTTAACTCTGAGCGCTACATCAACCTGTTAGATAATGGGTTACTTCCTGATTGTCGTCAGCTGTATCCTGATGAGGCCTACATTTTCCAGCAAGATGGGGCACCCACCCATACAAGCCGAGCGACCCAAAATCATCTAGAGCAAGAGACCCCTAATTTCATCAAAAAGGATGAATGGCCGCCTCAGTCTCCCGACTGTAATCCGATGGACTATTCAGTATGGGATTCCCTCATGGTGAAGGTTTACGGCAGCCAGAAAGACAAATTCACCGAAGATGAACTTATGGAGAAAATCAGTAGAGCATGGGAGGATATCACCTTAGATGAGGTTCGAAAGTGCATCTCCTCGTGGAAGAAGCGATTGAGGGCAGTTTACCAACAGGGAGGTGGTCACATTGACCATTTGTTTAAGTAAATTTTGTTAAGTTCAAATTCATTTTCTTCGGCATGCTATTTTTAGATATATGCTTTTAAATTGTTCACTGTAACAAAACTATAGAACCTACATATTTGAAAATTCCAGCAATTATAGATTATAACCATCTGTTAATGTTTGCCAAAGCTCAATCGCATAAGTTTTGAATTGTTGCAGTTATTAAACTTTGAATTAAGTAAAGTTTTTTTGTGGCCACCCGATATATACACTCCTTGTTCGTAATTCTTATGCTATTATTATTTTTGAATGCATATATTCCTTCGCTTGTATAGGAATGTATATTTATTTTCAATATATTTCGTGAAATTGGATCCAATAATTTGTCTAAATAAACAGTGATGTGATGGTGTTTTATTTAATTCTTTTGGATGTGTGTATATATAAACGTTATTATTATTATTTACCAAATGGCTGGTTAGAAATTCTAAGTCAACTGGAGAGTTATGCCAACTGGCGGTTTAAGCCAGCTGACGGGGACAAACGCACACAAATGCACGTACACCTCCGACTAGGATTATGCCAATCCAATAACACTGGTCTACAAATTTTGAAAAAGTTTGTGTTTCGGAGATAAAATGTGTTTCCTATTATGGATTTTGGGGTGCTGAAAGCGAATATGACCATAAAAACAGTCGATTGGCTACAGTTTCCAAGAAAATTTAAGTTACACATTTTGCGTATATGTATACCATATATTAGTAACATACCTGTATAATGGAGTCACTTATGTTGATTCAACCCTTCGCTTCTTTGCTTGTCTCTTGTATTCAACTTCTGGAGCATCTCTTGTTATTGTCCAGCAGTAGTCTGCTAACAATGATGGACTCCATTTCCCCTGGTAGCGTTTCTCCATCGCTGAGATATCCTGGTGGAAACGTTCACCATGTTCATCGCTGACTGCTCCGCAGTTGGCCGGAAAAAATTCCAGGTGCGAATGGAGGAAATGTATCTTTAAAGACATATTGCAGCCCATTTTTTGATAGGACAACAGCAGGTTTTCCACCAGCTCCCTGTAATTGTCAGCTTTGGTATTTCCGAGAAAATTGGTCGCTACTAACCGGAAAGCATTCCACGCTGTCTTCTCCTCACCACCTAGGATACGGTCGAACTCCTCATCTCTAAGAAGCTCGCGGATCTGTGGACCAACAAATACACCCTCCTTGATTTTTGCTTCACTGAGCTTTGGGAATTTACCAACGAGGTACTTAAAAGCTGCCTCCGTTTTATCCATAGCCTTAACAAAATTTTTCATGACGCCCAGTTTGATGTGTAAGGGTGGTAACAAAATCTTGCTCGATTCTACAAGTGGAGGATACTGAACATTTTTTGTTCCAGGTTCCAATGAGTGTCGGAGTGGCCAATCCTTCTTGATGTAATGAGAAGTCCTAGCCCGACTATCCCATTCACACAGAAAACAGCAATACTTAGTGTAGCCCGGCTGCAGTCCAAGCACGATAGCAACAACTTTCAAGTCACCACAAACTTGCCACTGATGTTTGTCATACTTTATGTAGTTCAAAAGTTGCTTCATGTTGTCATATGTTTCCTTCATGTGGACTGCATGACTAACTGGAATTGATGGCAATACGTTGCCAACATACAACAAAACAGCTTTTAGACTCAACTTCGTTGAATCAATGAACAGTCTCCACTCATCAGGATTGTGAATAATGTTGAGAGCTGCCATCAGACCATCGATGTCGTTGCAAGCTACAAGGTCACCTTCCATGATGAAGAATGGGACAAAATCTTTTTGACGGTCACGAAACTTACACACTCTAACATTTTCAGCGAGGAGATTCCACTACTGCAATCTGGAGCCCAACAGCTCTGCCTTACTCTTTGGCAGTTCTAAATCTCTGATAAGGTCGTTTAATTCGTACTGAGTTATCATGTGCGGTTTAGAAGATGTCAAGTTCTAAACAAATTCAGGGTCTTGTGAAGTTGAAGGCTCACAAGTTTCGCAGGTTCCTTCATTCTCCTCGTCCTCTGACTCCAGGGAGAATGAGTGTGGGGGCTCAGGAACGGGTAGTCCTTCGCCGTGAGGTATCGGGTGTATAGCAGAGGGTATATTCGGATATTGTAAAATCCACTTTTTCTTCTTGCAAATACCTTTCTTGACTGAAGGCACCATGCAGAAGTAACAATTGCTGACATGATCTGTTGGTTCCCTCCACACCATTGGCACTGCAAAAGGCATAGATTTCCTTTTCTGATTCAACCACTGGCGAAGGTTTGTTGCACAAGTATTGCAGCATAGGTGTGGGGCCCAGCTCTTGTCCTCATCTCCAATCTTACAGCCAAAATTAAGGTGATAGGCTTTCCTAATCACGGCGGTTATAGCACGCTTTTGTGATGCAAAAGTCAATTCTCCACAAACATAACAGAAGTTATCTACACTGTTCACGCAATTACGACGCATCTTTGTTCAAATTAGGCTGAAAAAAATTCAGTTTCAAAAGGAAACACTAAAAAGAGTTTGAAAAGGGTGCACTGTATGACTTCCGCGAATGGTCTGATGCTGTGGCGTAATATGTAGACGCCTATGACAAATCGACGCCTTAACTCTACTGCGCACCAGCGTATTTTTTTTTTTAGTTTAATAAATTAATGTAATTACATTGCATTTTAATAATTTTAAATTAGGTAAGGTTAAGTTAGGTTAGTATTCCATTTATATTAATATCAAAAACATTATGGGAAGCAATATGTTAAAATGATCTAATCTATTTCTTAATAAATAATTTACAAATACATAATGTAATAGATAAATTTAAAATTACATTTTATTGTATATATATTTATATATTTACATTAATTTATTAAAATAAAAAAATATAACTACGCGCATGCGCAATAGAGTCAATGCGTCGATGTGTCACAGGCGTCTACATATTACGCGACAGATGCAGTCCAGTTAGTAGGGTGCAGGGTTGCCTGATATCTTTATAAATAGAGCCAATTGGCAATTTTCGGCATCATTTTCGTATTCAGTGACCCAAAATTAGTAAAGATTGACTACTTTTATTTCCGAAGCATTTTGGCTGTAGACCAGTGTAATTCGTCTAAATAAACAGTGATGTGGTGGTGTTTTATTTAATTCGTTTGGTTGTGTATATATAAACGTTTTATTCTTATTATTAATTATACCAAATGGCTGGTTAGGCCTTCTAAGTCAACTGGCGGGTTATGCCAACTGGCGGTTTAAGCCAGCTGACGGGGACAAACGCACACAAATGCACGTACACCTCCGTCTAGGATTATGCCAATCCAATAATTCGTCTAAATAAACAGAGTGATGTGGTGTTGTTTTATTTAATTCTTTTGGTTGTGTATATATAAACGTTATTATTATTATTTAATTATACCAAATAGCTGGTTAGGCCTTCTAAGTCAACTGGCGTGTTAAGCCAGCTGACGGATTATGCCAATCCAATAATTCGTCTAAATAAACAGAGTGATGTGATAGTGTTTTATTTAATTCTTTTGGTTGTATATATAAACGTTATTATTATTATTTAATTATACCAAATGGCTGGTTAGGCCTTCTAAGTCAACTGGAGGGTTATGCCAACTGGCGGTTTAAGCCTGACGGGGACAAACGCACACAAATGCACGTACAACCCCGACTAGGATTATGCCGTTCCAATAATTCGTTTAAATAAACAGAGTGATGTGATGGTGTTTTATTTAATTCTTTTGGTTGTGTATATATAAATGTTATTATTATTTAATTATACCAAATGGCTGATTAGCCCTTCTAAGTCAACTGGCTGGTTAAGCCAGAATATATGCTTTAATTAAATAAGTAGCGCAATCTGGCAGCTCAGCCAGATAAGCCAACTGGCTGATTAAGCTAGCTGGCTGATTGGAAAATATTAAGACAACGGCCGCTCGGTTGAAGTCTTAATATGCGCTTGGCTCCTGCCAGGCGAACACCTCTCTTCCTTTCTCTCCTTCTCCTCTCTTTCTCTTGGGGGATAACTCCACCTCCAAGTTGCATAACCCTTGTTGCTCTTGCAACATTCCCCCTCCCCTTTTGTTGCATAACATCCTGCAGCATTTCCCCTCCCATTTGTTGCATAACTTATGCAACATTTCATTTGCAACATTGATCAACATTTGGAATTGCATTGCGCTCTCTCTTTTTTCGCCCCATACTACTGACGTCTGGCAACCTAGGAAAGTACCATTAGTTTTCTAGTTAAATTATTAAATTTATTTGGGAGCAAGTGTAGTTTACGTCCCCCTGACACAAAAGGGAACACAAACTACACTAGGTCAATGTTTCGAGAACGTAAACTACACTATGATTTTTAGGAGACTTTTTTAAATGAATCCATCAAATAAAACGTTAAAACTAACGTATACGCGACAAAGTTGGTGAACGCAAACTACACTAGGCACCAGAGGGGGACGTAAACTACATTTGCTCCTTTATTTGCCTTCGGTATTTAACACAGCCCAATGGTAAAAAGGAAAACACCATACCTTTTACTTGTTGAAGTTCGCGTCTGGTTCTAGGTCTCGCGGTTGCCCACTCCTCCTCTTTGGATGTAGGTAGTAGGTTACGCAAGGCGTTTGTTTGTTAAGTTTAATTAACACAGGCAACTCACTGTGCCTAATTGTTCACTGGGACGGGTCTATCCTATGGTTTTATTAAATTTTTCACTCAGAACTTGTAGAAATACTAACACAACTTCCTCGCCTAAGGCAATGCTTCCAAGTAGACAGCCCCGAGTTATAATTCTTTCTTGTTTGCTTAAATTTTGTACTTACGTTCGCAGACGGAAAAACACCAGACGTATAATTTATGTATTTTCATTACTTCTCTTCTCGAAATAATTTTCATGAATCAGTGTGATGTAAAATTTTGGTACGAAAAAATATGCTCTTGCTTGTTGTTAATGTAGGCCCAATGCCTACAGATTCTTTTGTTCGGATCACCTGAAGATCATGGCCTCCAGCCTTCTTTAATCTGCCTTATAAGGCTAACTAACGAATATATCACGACCTAACCAACCAATCGTTAGGTCAACTGTACGCCCTTGACGATTGGTTAGGTTAGATCGTGATATTTTCGTTAGTTAGCCTTATAAAGCTAACTAAAGAAGGCTGGGGGCCCTGATCTTCAGGTGATCCTTTTGTTCTACCTGTGGCAATTTTCTCTATTCCCAGTGGGCTTTACCCCAGATCCCGACGCAATTTGTAGTTATTCAATACAATAAATTAATATTTCGTGTTAACCCTTTACGGACGAGTCCGCAGCATATGCGGTCACTCTTGTTACCAGAACGTATAGGTTTTATTGTTATTGAAAACTAAATATTTTAGTAACTAGTCACTGAAATGATACACATTTTGGGTTCCTTTCCCGACAACTAAATGACCTATATATAAACACGTAGAAACATTTATAGAAACGAGGCATTGTAGTACAATTTATATTATTATTTCTGGTGGACCTTAAGGTACCATCCATCGTTAAAGGGTTAAATTATGAAATAAAGGTCCTGTATATGATACCATATTGTAGGCGTGTTTAGGCCTGGGTTTGAATTAGGCCTTGTTGTGGACTGCAATGTAAACTGTATGATAGGCGTGTATGTATAGATTTGTCATAAGTTAATGTTATATTTAAGAAGAGAACAGGCATTTCCGATAAGTTGGTAAGGCTCCCTAAATACAATATGACCCCCACTACTTAAATTACCATCCCCCCTATTGTCTGTAGCTATATAAATCTTGTTTAACCCTGAAGAAGCGAAGTTGGCAGCAAATTCCAGTTATTTAGCACTAAAATTTATGGTACTTTACCGTTATCTGCCTCGAATAAAAAATTGACCGGTTAGGTCAACTGTACGCCCTTGACGATTGGTTAGGTTAAGTCGTGATATTTTCGTTAAAACTAACGAAAATATCACGACTTAACCTAACCAATCGTCAAGGGCGTACAGTTGACCTAACCGGTCAATTTTCAAATTTTTTATTAGGGGTAGATAACGGAAAAGTAACAAATTTATGAGTGCGATACCTCTTTTATCTTGATCTATCTTTCTCTTGACCAGTTCTAAACTTACTTACCTGCCCTATCCATACCCTAATTTATTATTACTAAATTTTTATTTTATTTATAATTCAATTTTTATGAACCTAATTTTTACTTTACATAAAAAGGATTAAAAATACATAATATTTGGGCGATTCCATTATTACTGTTGCATTTCTCTAATTTAGAGTTACCATACATCCGGTTTTTCCCGGACATGTCCAGAAATTTGAATATTTATAACAGTGATTTTTGAGGCCATAACACGTGTTCTTATTTATAGATACTCAACATAGACGACATGTAGTAAACACTAAACAGTATATATAACATTAATACAAGGTGAGTTGGTAGATACTGATACAAATACACTCCACCTCTCCGGAGTGTCCTTTTTTTTGAAAGTTCAAATATGGTAACCCTATCTAATTGATGTATATGAAATCTACGTATATACGTAGAGCAGTTACCAACAGGATGAGCCAGAGCTATTGTGGTAACTCCATCGGGCCAAAGAAAAATTGAAAACATTTATTGCTATAATAATAATAATAATTACTTAACCAACAACCATAATAACAACTATAATCATTATACAGTAGTTATTACTGAATAACTGTTAACTGAATGACTGTTAATTGGGTTAAAACTCGCTATATCTAGTGAGCTGATTAATATTATCCTTGATATTATTATCATGTTATCCTTCCTAATATTATTACCCTTAAATTTAATACAATCTTCAGTTTACAGCCATTTTATTTGCCTACAAAGTTGCAGTAATGGTGGGAATTGCCAAGAAATGTGTGTTGTCATATAGTAAGAAATGGAAACATCCAATGCAAACAGAGATAAGAAAGGGTTCGACTTTGGTTTGAAAGCAAGACAGGATGAGGAGTAGCTATACACAATTGCCGCCTAAAAAAGGGCTTGGTCAGATATAATGTACCATAAGTGCATAAAATTATAATTTATACTCAGCTATTGCTTCCGGTGTAAGGAGGAAGATGGTAACACCTAAATCCTGAGTAAGGAACACTGAGAAATATTTATTATATATCTATTATCAATCAAAATCTTCAATAACATATTCATATACTTTATATATGCGTATACCGAATATACTAGGGGCACTCAATATATTTTGCCCCACCGTTTTTTCTTAGCTAAATAATAGGCCATGCGGCTGAAATGTCTTTTGGGCCGTAAGTTTGAACTTTCTGCGTTTCACATAACCGGAATTTTCCAGTTCGAACCTCCCCTCCTTGTATAAAGCCGCTTTTAAACGCCCTTTTACAAAACCGATGGTTAACGCAGTTTCGAAAATGGCGTCTGACAGTGATGTGCGTCGTAAACAGAGAGCTGTTATCGAGTTCTTAACCGCAGAGAAGGAAACAGTTGGAAATATTCACAAACGTCTACAAAACGTTTACGGAGATGCTGTTGTTGATCGAAGCACAATTGGACGCTGGTTTAAACGTACGAGATCATCGGAGAGAAGGAGAGCCAGCCTTGATGATAAGCTACGCAGCTGTCGCCCTACGCTGGCTGTGACATCTCACACTGTGCAACGTACTAACAGTATCATTCGATCAAATCGGCGCGTCACATACAAGGAGCTATCACTTGAGCTAGGAATTAGTGAAAGAAATGTGAATTCGATAATTCAGCAACTGGGATACTGAAAAGTTTGTTCCTCGCGAACTGACTGAAGATCACAAAGCCCAAAGAAAAGAAATTGCTTCTGAGTCGTTGGTTCGATAAGAAACAGAAGGGGATGACTTCCTTTCACGAATTGTGACTGGGGATGAGACTTGGGGTACACCATTTGAACCTGAAACAAACTGCCAATCCATGGAGTGGCATCACGCAGACTCCCCAAGCAAGAAAAAGCTCAAATGGCTCCCTCTGCAGGAAAGGTTATGGACACCATCTTTCGGGATATGAAAGGGGTGATTCTGGTAAACATTATGAAAAAAGGACAAACAAACAATTTTGAGCATATATTACTACCCTACAGAGACTCCAGAGACGTATAAAGTGAGTTCGACTGGAGAGAAAACTGGAAGACGTCTTTCTTTTGCACGATAACGCAAGACAACACAACAGTTTGCAAACAAGAGAAGCCATCACAAAAATGCGCTTGAATGTGTTACCCTACCCTCCATACAGCCCGGATCTGGTACCTTCAAACTTCCATTTGTTTGGGCCAATAAGGATGTTATTCGTTGTTGAGGAGGTTAAGAGGTGGCTCCAGCGGAAGCCAGCGGACTTTTACCAGCAAGGAATAAAGGCCCTTGTTTCGAGGTGGAGGAAAGCCGTAGAAAAGGATGGAGACTATGTGGAAAAATAAAAACTTGTAAAAAAGGTATGTAACTACTTGTGTACAAAATTTCTGGAACTTACAAGGAAACTTGGAAAGAAAAAGAAAAGGTGGGGCAAAATATATTGAGTGGCCCTCGTACATTATCATTACTCATTACTCTGTATTACTTATACATATACCGTTATGTAAGCAGAGTGTAACCTTATTCACTTATCCTCATTATGTTCTTGGTCAACGCATTCGTCTTATATATTTTATAACCTTATTACTTTTGGTTAGCTTCCGCCCGAATTGCTCATTCTGACGAAGGTCAAGCTTTTCACTCCATCTTAGACCTACAGTTTAACGTGGAATCCGAACCACGCCCCACCAGCAGCCCAGCGTCTTAACCACTAGGCCACCCAGGGTACCCATTTATCAACCAACCACTTTCTTTATTGTGTGGAAGGATGAACAGCTGGGTTTTGCTGCGCGCCGGCTGCCATTACCGAGTCTCGATTCCGGGGCCGATGGATTCGTAGTCAGGGACACTAACCATTACACCACCGAGGCGCATTTTATGAAATATATACTGTATATATATATATATATTATATATATAATATATATATATATATGTTTTATATATTATTCCTATACTTTTGTTTAATATATTAGATTTATTCATCTTATTTCCGTACATCATTGTTTCAATAGCTTTCCATCATATTATCATCTCCGTCTTTATACACATACATTTTTCACATGATTCTTTATACCTTCCACATAATTTGAATTATTAATTAAGGTACATAAATGACCCTCATAATTAAAATGAGGAAAATGATCGTCCATTGGGTCTAGTTAAACCACGTATAAGCTGATGTAATATCAGAAGATAGGATAAGAGCCTGATTCGAATGGATGAATGGACTCGTAGCAATTGTAGAGGTTTTTTTCCCAAAAAGATCAATCGGGTAAACGAAACGTAATGAAAAAGGAGAGTTGTATCCCTTTTATGTTTATTTTAGAAGTAATAAAGTACTTTTGTACTCTGCATTGTAATGTTAGTTAAACTGTACCTGCTAGCGAGTCACTGCAGCGGTTCTTTGTTCGCATGTGATAGTTGCCCTCATGCTGTTTTCGTTCTACTGGGTCGCTGGGGTGCTGGAAATACAAAACGGAGTCGTTTTTGACCGCCTGGGTGCTCTCTTGCTCAACGGCCCGACCTACATTTTCTCAGTCAGGTTGGATGCGAGTCCTTACGTCGACGAGTTGAATAATTTGTACAGCAAGATTGCCACATTACTCACAAAATGCGACAGCTGTATTGAGGAATTGGAAAAACGTGTGGGAAAGAATAAAAAAAAATTTGAGCGAAATGAAAGCTATCAGGAAGATAGTCGAAAACTTGACTTTTCAGCTTCTGGAGGTACGGAATGATTTGATCAATTATCTGAACATCCCACCCTCGGAAGACTGAAAAGAGACGCTAGTAAGTCACTCCAGATGCAGACACGATTGGAAATTTTTTTATAATTCGTGTTCGGTACAGTACGGGAGGCTCCGGTGGAATACTTACTGCAACATGTCAGACAGATAGAACATAACGAAAGCAAGCTGATGGAGACAGGAAGTTACCATTTGAAGTTAATAAATTCAACTATACGAGTATATGATGTGTCCGGTTTGAGAAAATAGGAGCAATTCTCAAGGAGAATTTAGGAAACTTTCAAAAACGTAAGTTCATATTTAGCGAGCCAACTGCGTGAGGAAAGTAATGATATATTTCCTCACCACTTTGGCGCACAGCATTGAATCTTATACAGAGGGAGTAAACTTACGACTCAGCCGTCTTAAAAAATGCTCTATTAGGTGCCTGTCACGGGAGACTAGACATGTACTGTACTTATTTGATCCAAACTTCTGCATTTGAAAGTTGAAAGAAATAGAAGAGGATATTGTTCGCCTGCTACCATACACAATTTCCCAGACCACAATGCCGACGTACTTCAAGCTTGCCAGAACGACGTTAGTGAGGATAAGTAACTATGTCATTCAAATCATCGTTTTGCTACCACTGAAGGCTATACGACCTGGCGACATGGACTTCTTCAAGGTCCACCATCTACCAGTGTGGACCCGGCAGGAGAACTTGTTCGTCGATATAATCCCAACAGAAAAATATCTTGGAGTAAGTAAGGATAGGCAGAGCTACCTAATTGACGGAACTGAATAGCTGCATCGAAATTGAGGCCATTTATCATTGCATGATCCCCTTGGCATTCTATACAGTCAACTCGGAGGAATGTCTAGTAAAAAATTTTCAAAACAGAGCTACAATAGATCTGGTCACCTGTGAAAGGAAAGTGATGAGTAATTTTCCACCAAACGTGATTCAAAATGGGAACGGAGTCTATTTCAGCGTGTCAGATAAAATAACGAGAGATCTACGTTGTAATGACCGTGGTACCAAGAAACTTCGCTTGAAGAGGACCGGCTACTGCATGGTTCCGGACGGGTGTGTAGCGATCTCGGATTCGCTTCCCATGCCTCTCCATTTACAAGGATTCCAGACATATTACACTCAAAACTTTTCATGCGTCACCTTTTTATGACCTCAAAATGACTTCCATCTTTAATTCTTCCTTAACTCCTCTTGCGGTGAAACACTTCAACGTCCACTACCGTGAGGAATTGACATATTAGACTTGACCCGTACATGGAACTGATCGCGCTGATCGCTTCTTCATTGTCTTTGCTGGTTGGTGTTTTTGCTAATACCTCTACTCGGGCTGCGCCTCCCAACCTTCTCCGGACTCGACCTCGAACTTTCACCCGACAGTAACCACCTGCGGAAATTATCGCCTCTCCTTCTGGGAGACGAGATAACCCAGTTGCTTATGCTCCTGTTTCCAGTATCCTTGTAAACAGCTCACAACAGTCACGGACTCGAGTCCGTTCGCACTCAATACCTCCCAGAAGAAACCCTGTTTATTCTCATGTTGGCCAAAGTGAAAACCTATCCTCAGATCTTAGAGCAATCGTCCTATATTCAAATAATGTCTTCCACCTACAAGGAACCCCGGTACAGGAATGACCTCTCAGTCATGCAGAAATACTTTAAAATACCCAAAACTAGTACTTAATTAATTTTATGAATTATTTTTAGTATATATATATATACGACTGAAACTTATGTATTTATGAATAACGTACTTCGTTATTCATAAATATGTAAACTATACTTTACTTTTATTACTAATTGCTTTATTTTTTTTATTTCGCGTATTGATTTATAAGTGACCTTACGGTTATCTTAGTCCATTGCTGTACATAATCAACCCTTATATTCATAAATGGAGTGTAATATCTTTCCCCTGTTATTTATTTTCCATTGCTAGCTCTGTATTTTTGATCTGTTTCTCTTCCCGTGTGTTTTCGATTCGTACTTTTCACTTTCCTTCCTATATGTTTCCTTCATTCGAATTGGAGATACGTATACGTATACGAATTGGAGATACGTATACCATCCATTTCTAAAATCTCTGGTTCATTTTAAACTTAAGATGTAACTTTCATTTCTATACCTCAGTTCATTTTCCCCTCGTTACAGGGTTTCGTAATGTTGCAATTAACTGACCTGCCCACTGAAATAATTTTCTATATATTGAGTTATATGGTGGATTATTCATTCATCATTAACCGTGTTTGTCGGAAATGGAAGGTGTTTGTTGCTAGTAACCTGTACCTTACCTTAGGAAGGTGCAATTTAAATCTATCTCCACGGAACTGTTTGGACATTACTTGTCCCCGTTATGATTCCCGATATTAAAGCAATGAGGATTTACAAACTATTACTGAATTTCATATTATACGAGTTTTAAATCTGCATCGAATATATTTACTACCGACGAATTATGAAAGTTACACTCGTTTCTTTAATGATTTTCGTCATTTAATTACTCTGAAAATTTCACGTGTTATTCTTTCCGCAAATTTAATACCTTCAATATCAGAGCTCAGGTTACAAACTTTGAAATTTAGAAAAATCCATTTTACGGGTACTAACTTCAGCAGAAAAATCGAAGAGAGCTAATATTAGAATATGAATCTTTGAATTATTTTCGATTCCACGCATTCGATCTTCGGGTCGGATCTGTAGTTTCCTAAAACATTGTTGCATTGATTTTGATGACTCTTTAATCCCAGTAGGCCCTAATATTTGTGTTACCGCTTGTTTTAAATTTAAATACGTTGACTTATTACGATATTTATATCTCACTAATATTAGATTAGTTGAGAAAAATATAATAACTGACTTTCAAAGTGACGATTCTGACAATTAAAGTGATGTTAAATTTAAAAAAAAAAGTACATTTTTCTGTTCTAATGTATGTTCGATATCGGGATATTGGATTGAGAATTTATTTCTATTTCTCTTAAATCTACATTATGTGTTTCTGTTTTTACTTTCCTTGACGTTGATGTGTAATTTCTACTATGGGTTTTCTATTCATGCACTTTCTCTTTTTTGAGGTTGTGTATATTGATTCATTATTATTATTGTGCGACTCGATTCTTATCCTATACTGGTCCAAACCTTTGAAATTCACTTGAGCAAGATATAAAACAATCGAGGACATTAAAAATCTTCCAAAGGAAACTCAAAGATAAATTCATCAACTCATACAAGCCATAACTCGGTATCCCCTGTCTTATTTCAATACAAAATTAAACTACATATTCTTGTTTCCACATTTATTTCCATATTTTTATACAGCTAAGCAGACACAATAATAATTATTATTGTGTCTGCTTAGCTGTATAAAAATATGGAAATAAATGTGGAAACAAGAATATGTAGTTTAATTTTGTATTGAAATAAGACAGGGGATACCGAGTTATGGCTTGTATGAGTTGATGAATTTATCTTTGAGTATTTATTTGGATATTAGACTCTAAATTATAATTAAATATTATATAATTAAAATGTCGAAATATTAAATACCTTGTTTAGTCAGTATTTTAACAACCTTAGATACCTCGACCTTCCTCATATTTGGTTTTGTTTTACTGATTATAATCAGTAAAACAAAACCAAATATGAGGAAGGTCGAGGTATCTAAGGTTGTTAAAATACTGACTAAACAAGGTATTTAATATTTCGACATTTTAATTATATAATATTTAATTATAATTTAGAGTCTAATATCCAAATAAATACGAAGATATACTCTTAGCTGAATACCTATATGTAATTATGTGTAGTTATGTGAATGTATAATCTTAGCTGAATATCCTAACTGTATGTATTTCTAAACATATGTTTGAAGTTTACAACAGATAATCTCCATGTATGTTTCTCTCTTTGCCCCTATATCTTTAAAGCTAGTGTAACTTCGCTACTCTGCATTATGTATCAAGATTTACTATACCATTCTGCCAATAAAGCATAAAATTTGCTTGATAATGGCAGTTCTTTGCTATGTAATACTGTATACGAAGCCATTACCATCCTATTTGTCCGAATGTATAATGGACATGTGTGTGTATATGTATGCGGATGCACATTTATGAATATACATGCATGTACCTACATAAGTGTGTGCGTCTATATGTATGTACAGTTGCCCGCATATGTAATGTTCCTCGCCTCACAGACGACTCCATACATGTGGCAACGCAGCAGTGATAGTCAAGGTATCACAACTGGGGGAAGGTGGGGGGAAGGTGGGACAACCGAGTCCAACAACATAAAACACAGACATATACTGTATATCTAAAGGACAAATAAATGTGCAGTCATTGTCATACAGGTAATTATAATGTAGTGTCTGTGTTAATAAAGATAAACATTTAATATGATCGTGAACAGCGTTGAACTCCATGTAGTTTACTAGTCTTATACAGTAATAAGGTTCCGTTATGATTACTGCAAATCTATATGCAGAGCCGTATTTAGACTACTTGAGGCCCGGGGCGCAAAGGCAGACTGAGGCCCCTTAGGCTTTAGCCATGAAAGAAAATTGTAAAAAAAATAGAAGCAACCGATTTATAATTTATTTCACACTGTTTGTACAAGTACGATAAAAATAGTAAATTACCAAAATTGAAACATTACTCAAAACGAGTATTATATATATATATATTGTTACGTATAAATGATGACAACGAGGTGTTTTATTTAATACTTTCTGTATTTATTAATATTAATTATACCCTTCTTTGACCTGATGTCATTTAAACCACGTCATATACGTTTACCAAAGGTTATTCTTTTCTGTCAATTTTGTTTAGGGAGATAATTATACACCTTTTATAAAAATAGTATATTCAAGACCTTAAAACCAATTATAATGCAAATAACAATTTTTACAGTAATAAAGATTTGTTTATGGAAATTACACTTGAGACATTAATTCTTACTTCAAGAATTTGATATTTAGAATTAACATAAATCAGTCAAAGTATGGCTAAATGTTTTGGCATAGAAACAATTATCATGAAAAGAATGATACTTAATCATAAGTAAATTAATTAAAATGCATAAACACTTTACATTTGACTGATAGACAATTTGAATCTACAAATGGTAGTTATTTAACTGAATACAGTCCTCTTGTAATATACCAGGTCATAAAAACTGATTAATCGCGCACATACTACAATTTTAAAATAGTTTTAATTGACTTAATTTTTTAGAACATGATTGGTTCTCTACTCTTTCAGTTATATGGACTTTAACATCAATTACTTCCTTTAAATATAAGATGTTTGAGACAACCTTTGTTTTAAGAATTCTGAGATTCAATATTAATAAAAGACCATTAAATAACTGGGTATAATGTATAAGATAAGAGAATAAAAATGAATGTATAATGTCAATAATTACCAAACGCCAGATACTTATCTTGCGGATGTAAACCCGTTTTGTGTATAGTTTTAATTCCTTGTAATTACGTACGTATAATTCTTACTATATAGATTTACCACGAAGAGCTTTGTCTCTCTCACGTTTTCGAAGAGGAATTTTAAGGCGAGACAATTTTACGTCTTATTTGAGCTAAGTCCGTTTTCTACGCCTTTATAGGCTAGACTTTTTTGCGAGTCTTTAACCCTTTAAGGACTGAAGGTACAAATTGCTAACGTTTCAAATACAACTATTCATAACTTAACCCTACAAAAAATTCAGGGCTTAAAGGGTTAAACCGACGTGAATTTCTTTACGAGATTTTACTCGATTATTGAAACTATTCCACTTTTAAATGCTACCCGAAATTTCCTTTATTTCGAAGGCACCGTTCGTATAAATTTAAACGTAAACTAACTTTTTCTGAAGACCTTGTTTTTGTTCTTGCAGGAAGAATTAATTTTAATTCTTACTTAATTTGAAAACACAGGGTTCGTGAGAACGGTCTTTAATCGACCACCGTTTGGAATGCACTCCCTAACGGTTTTTTCGCCTTTTGTCTTATACCCTCCTCTGTTTCGAAGTGAGTGCAAATCCACGTGTCCGAATGGGTACGTTTCGTTTGTAAATGTACTTACTATTTTAATTTACTTTCCCTAGTATCGGGGTATCCTTCATAGGTTATTTTTAACCGAATTATTTAGAAGTGAATAGACAATTAAATTCATGTCCTTCTCCCCAAATTATATGAGTATGTTAACATGCAGGTGTTTTAAGAATTTATAACACTTCGTTTATGCCAGAACTTCGAATTACGTCCGAACTGTTCTTCACTTTCTTGGACGAATAGCGACTCTTTGTTTGGGTGGATCGCGGAGTGGAAATTCACGTTCGAATGCCTACGTTTCGTTTGGCAGTTATTGTTGTTATTTACCATACTTATTCATACATACGTTTATATGAACAATTATCCATACAATTTATTCGTTTGCATGAACAATTCATTTGTGGTTTAATTAATAACCAGTAATTAATTCACCTTATGATTCATTCCCATACATAACAATATATAACTAAAACTAAAGTGGTTGTTTTCTTGTTTTTGATTTCGCGAAAGAATCAATAACATTATCATAATTTATGGATTTTTGGATCATCATCGTCAGACTCTGTACTGAACGGACACATTTCCTGAGCTCTCTGATTTTGCATCTACTTTTATATATTGCTGAGAATTTTACTTTTGGATAGTTTTGAATTTTATATACTTGCGTTTAAATTTACGTTGTTATAGTTAAGTAATTGAATTAGTGGTTTTTAGCGATTTAGAAGTTTTCATAGCGTGCCGGCTTAATTTAACTTATACCTGTGACGGTTTAAATTTTTAACTCCGCGATGCCGTCGCAGAAAGCGTCGTGTGTTAGGTGTAGGGTTAACCGGTGGTATTCTGAATTTAAGGATTATAACGGCGGTCCAATGGCGATTACCGATAGATCAGTTTGTTTCTTTTGCGAGTTCATGGAGGAATTAGTTGACATAAAACGCAGTGTACGTGAGGTAGCGGATAGACTTGCAACGCTTGATGAGGGCAGGGTTAGGGCTACGGTTGACGGAAGCCGAACCAATACTAACGTTGAAGACGTTAGTAATTTGAAGGGTGAGGTGCGTAACTTAGTTTCTAGTTTAGGTAGCTTGTCGGGAAGGTTAGATAGAGTTGAGGAAGAGGTTAAGGTTAGTCCGAGAGTAGTAGATAGCGAGGGATTTAGAGAGGTTAAGGGTGGAGCTAGGCCGCGTACATTAGGTGATAGGAACCCCCCCCTATCGAGGTTTCGAACCCTTTCGCCCATTTGGAAAGGGACGTGAATGAGGGGGAAACTATTTTAATTGGGGACTCTTTAGTGCGCCACATGGACAAAGAGTTCGTTAAACGGAATCCAACCAATAGGAGGAGGGTCTGTCTCCCAGGGGCCAGGGTTGACAGAGTTAGAGACGAAGTGGATAGGGTTGACGTTGCTTCCCGTCACTCAATGTTGGTGACGATGGTAGGAGGCAACGACTCGTATAGGCCCGATACGAGAGTGCCTGACCTTTTGGAGAGATATAGGGGGTTAATTAGGTCCCTGAAGGCGAGGTCAGATAGGTCTTTAGTTCTAGGTATTACCCCTAGGCACGGTTGGGTCTTAGAATTACGTCAAAACAATATTTTTGAATAACAAATTAGAAGAGATTTGTGCTGAGGAAAGTGTACCCTTCGTAAAGCTGTGGTCCGAATTCAATGATCCTAGCCTTTTTATAAAAGATGGGGTGCATTTTAATGAAATAGGTAATGCTAGGCTAGGTAGGTTAATAGACGAAAACGTGCGAAAGCTGTATAGGTCGAAGCCTTCTTTAAACGTTGTGGGTCCGGGAAACGCGGGCCCGACGTGATAAATAGTTTAAAACGCGGGCCCGTGGTAAAAAATAACTTAAACGTCTTTTATTGCAACGCGCGTAGTATTAGAAATAAATTAAATGAATTTAAGGCGGTAATTTATTCCGGCAACTATGATATAGTTGCTATCACTGAAACTTGGTTAAATACCGTGACTCGGGACTTGTTGGGGGAACTTGATATACCGGGTTTTAAACTCTTTACTAATGATAGGTTACATAGATTTGGAGGAGGCGTTTTGCTGTACATTCGTAATTCCCTTAGGGCTATCGAGGTTAAGTTAGATTTTCCGGCAGCAATTAATGCGATCTGTGTTGAAGTTAGGGCGCGTAGTATTAGTTTTAATTTTGTGTTGTTTATAGACCTCCCGTTCAACCCCTCGATATAGATACTAGATTTTACTCACTTCTTGGTAATTTTATTGACAATCGGAATAGTATAATTGTCGGAGACTTTAACTGCCCTAATGTTAATTACGAGAATTTTACGGGTAATGAAGAGGGTTTGAGACTGGTTGAGTTTATGGACGATAACTTTTTACGACAGATAGTTACCGAACCAACGCGCGGTGATAATATCTTAGATTTGGTGATGACGAACGGCGAGAATATAGTCGAAGGTTTAGAAGTAGGCGAGAGTTTAGGATGTAGCGATCATCAAATTCTTAGGTTTAAGTTATTGATAGAAAACACTCAGGATAGTAACGTAATAGAAGTCCCTGATTTTCGTAGGGCTAATTTTGATAGTTTTGCGGATAGGATGAGAGTAGTGGACTGGGATAACTTATTTATGGGTAATGACACAAATTTGCGTTGGGTGGCGTTTAAAGAAAGTTTTAGGAATATTGAAAGGGAGTTTATTCCTCGTAGGCCCAAGCGCGTTAGAAATCGTGGTAGGCCGAAGTGGTGGAGTAGGGAAATAGGAGAGTTTATAACGAGCGTAATAGAGCGTATAGACTTAGTAAGCGCAATGGCACGGCAGCTAACTTTAATAGATATATCGAGCTTAGACGTCAGGTTAAAAGATCAGTTAGGAATGCTAAGCGTAATTTAGAGATACTTATAGCTGCGGATAGTAAACATAATCCAAAAAAGTTTTTTGAATACGTAAATAATCGTAAGCCGGTAAAAGATAACATAGGCCCTCTAGTGGATGTAATGGCGCTTTGGCTTCTGACGCTCAGGCGATGGCGGGTATTTTCAATAACTTTTTTGCGACAGTTTTTACCGTAGAAGACGTAAATAATGTCCCCGACGTTGACGATATCGTTCCATTTAGTAGCGAGACTATTTTAGATGAAATAACTGTTTACGAGGCTGAGATTGCGCATTATATCGATAGGCTAAAAGTTAGCAAGGCTCCAGGCCCTGACGCTTTTTATCCAGACATTTGAAAGATTTGAAAGACGTTATCGTAGGCCCCTTAACGAAGATTTTTAATCAGTCACTCGAAACGGGATTATTCCTGAAGACTTCAAATTAGCTAACGTCACGCCTATTTTTAAAAAAGGCGACCGCGCGGTAGCTAGCAATTATAGGCCCATTAGCTTAACGTCAATTGTCGGTAAACTTTTGGAATCCGTAGTTAGGGATCGTATTATCGATCACTTAGAAAGTAGAGATTTGATTAATAGTAGTCAGCACGGGTTTCGACGCCATAGGTCTTGTTTAACTAATTTGTTAGAATTTTATAACGAAATAGTGCGCGAATACGATAGGCATAGGGCAGCTGACGTTATTTATTTAGATTTTAAAAAGGCGTTCGATACAGTTCCGCATAGGAGACTAATTGCGAAGGTTAAAGCGCACGGTATACGCGGTCAGGTAGCTAACTGGTTAGAAGAATGGCTTCGTGCTAGGAGGCAGAGGGTCGTAGTTAATGGTAGTGAATCGGGGTGGTTAGATGTAGGTAGCGGTGTCCCACAGGGTTCAGTGTTAGGCCCATTGTTATTCGTAATTTACATTAACGACATAGATGTAGGATTGACTAGTAACGTGTCAAAATTCGCGGACGATACTAAAATAGGCGGTAAGGTTGTTAACGAGGACGATAGAAATAGGATCCAAGACGATGTAGATAGGATTATGGAGTGGACGGATAAGTGGCAGATGCAATTTAACGTAGATAAATGTAAAGTTTTGCATATAGGTTCTCGCAACAATAATTACGCGTACACGATGGATGATAGGGAGTTAGCGAGCGTTGACGAGGAAGTAGATTTAGGCGTACGCGTAACTAAAGATTTAAAGGTTAGGAACCAGTGCCTGGAGTCTTGCGCAAAAGCTAATAGGATGTTAGGCTTCATAGCGCGTAATTTCGAATTTAAATCGAAGGATATTATATTGCCCCTTTACAAGTCCCTAGTCAGGCCTCATTTAGAATATGCCGTTCAGTTTTGGTGCCCGTACTTGCGTGAGGATATTGATAGGTTAGAAAGGGTTCAGCGTCGTGCCACGAAACTTATTCCGTCATTGCGCAATAAGCCTTATGAAGATAGGATTAAAGAGTTAGACCTGTATTCACTCGAAACTAGGAGATTAAGGGGGGAGCTTATTGAAGTTTTCAAAATCGTTAATAACATCGATAACGTAAATTTTGACAAATTGTTCACTTTCGATAATAGTAATACTCGCAATAACGGATTTAAGTTGCGTGGCAGACGTTTCATTACTAATATCGCTAAAAACTTCTTTACGTTTAAAGTAATTGATAAATGGAATAATCTTCCCGCGTCAGTCGTTCATTCTACCAGCGTTAATATGTTTAAGAACCGTCTTGACAGACATTTTAAAAGTATTAACGTTGTTTAATTAAAAAAACAAAGTTAGCAACAGGAGCTCTGGTGGTGGTGCTCGAGGATGAGTCTGTTGACGATGAATGCCAGCTTGTGACATGCCAGCGTGTGATGCCAGCAATAAAATTATTAAAAAAAAAAAAAAAAAATTAGACTAACACGAACGTAGATGTAGCTCGTAGCGTAAACTAACCCACTTTTTGTTTAACTTTACCTACTTTTTTTTTTTTTCTCTTTCTTTGCATGTCTAACTCTCTTTACTTGCATGTTTGTAGTTTGCATGGTATGACAGTGAGTTAAGACTGTGTTTGCATGGTTTGTAAGCGTTCTTATTTTACTTCTTTTCATCTTTCACCCCTCTCCTATTTTCTCTGACTATTTTTCTGACTTGTCGGCAGTGGCCGGCGGATGATGATGGTGAGACTTTTTTCCTCTTTTTCTGAATGAATGTTAACCCACGAATGATAGGTGTTGCTCCTTACTTAACCCCTTATTCTCTTCTCTTAACCCCCTACTCTTCTGTAGATCTGTAGATCTGATTCAATAAATAAGGGGGATAGATTCGACATTTTTGTTTGCAATAAACTATTTCTTAAGTAATATTTAATTCTTTTTAGAACTGAAAAGGACCGTTCACCACTTTCGTTTGTTACAGGTATCGTTAAAAAAATTTTAAGAATGGTTTCTACATTTGGAAACGTCGAATTTAGGCCATCAAGAATAATAATATGTATATCAACTGGATTTATCGCTTTTTCTTCTATCATATACAGGAATACCTCAAAATTCGTCGTTAATTCGTTCCGGAAGAACACTACGAAACGACGAAATACGAAACTACGAAATTCGAGGTAGATTATCACATGTTTCAATGAGAAAACATTTTACTGTAGCGTGTTATTAAATAGATTAATTAATCAAATTCTACTTGTTTTTCGACAAAATATGTAATATATTGCGTTGGTAAACAGTTGAATTTCGTCAATTTCGATAGCTGTTTTTCACATTTTTAAAAAAAACGACGAATCTGCGAATATGGACGACGGATTGCGAAACTATAGGTAATAAAAGATTGACGACGAATCTGCGAAACGGCAAAATTCGAAACGACGAATTTTGAGTTATTCCTGTATTTCAGAAAATGCAGTACTTCGTCTTTAAATTGATCAACATCAATGTCCTCTTTGTAAACATCCGAAGGTTTATCAATACACATGTTTACTTCATTTGAACTCATATTGTTTTAAAAAAAACACGTTAAACATATGTAATATTTCGTTGCATACTGTTGTTCGTCGGTTTATATCCGCATTAAACGTATTGCAAATTACATTAATTGTATTAACTACAAATAAATCCCTGCCATGCAAAATTATATAATTTTTGCGTCTTTCGTCAGGCATAATGTTTCGTTTTTTAATTCGTCATTGCTCATCTGTGTACTGCGTTTCATTAGTTAGAAGTTTAGCTTCCTCTTCGATACCGTTAAAGTTGTTTCTGGTTCCTACAATAAATTCTGTCAGTGATTTTAAGAGATTAACAGCTTTTAGCACATTTATCGTTGGATCCTGCAACGATTTACTAGTTGAATTAAGTCTCTGTAAAATTCTGCCCCAGATTACGGTTAATAAAGCTGTCTCATATTTATCAGATTTTTTTTTATAAGTTTCTGGCCTCTAAACGACAGACAGGCTTTTCGTGTCCACACAGAGATAGGTTAATTAAAGCACTTTTGATGTTTCTGTATCCTTTTCTTAACGCTGATACGCCGCCATATTTTGTGCATGCCAAGTTGCCAGGGCTACCAAGTTTGACGTTTTAGGAATGGGTTATTTTGTTTTTTCAGATTTAGAATCTAGCTATAAATTCTGCTCATGTGGCCCCCTTTTGGTCGAGGCCCCCAGCTAGCTCCTCATGCGCCTGTGCATAAATCCGGCTCTATAACTATATATATTGCTACATAATGATTTAATATACGCGAGACTGGTGGGTGGGAAGGGGAATGAGGGAGAGTGTGGAGGTTGGTTGTGTAATGTCTATTTTTGGTTGAAATAGTTGTATTGTGGTAGCTGTTCATATAGACTTGCAGTAATCATAATGGAACCTTATTACTGTATAAGACTAGTAAACATGGAGTTCAACGCTGTTCACGATCATATTAATTGCTTATCTTTATGAACACAGATATTACATTATAATTAACTGTATGTCAATGTTATATGTTGTTGGACTCGGTTGTCCCCACTCCACTCCACCTTACTCCAGTTAGGGTACCTTGACTATCTCTGCGGCGTTTCCACATATACGGAGTTGCCTGTGAGGCGAGAAACTTTACATATTCGGGCAACTGTACATCTGTGTATGTATGGATATATGTATTTATGTATGTCTATGTGTGTGTTCGTATATATATATATATATTATATATATATATATGCTTCCTGTAGCAACTGATGAGCACATCAACTCGTATAAAAACAACAATAAATTGTAAAAATTACAGTTTGTAATAGTAATATTACTATTGTTGTTGTCGCTGTTAATATTGTTTTATATTGTCTATTGCAGTGGTCTCCAAAGTGGGGTGCGCCTGCCGATCTAGGGGGTGCGAGAAGAAAATTTGATGATTCTGATTTATCATTGTTTTTTCGTAGAAAGTTTTTGAATTTCAAGAAGATGACCGAGAAAGAAAATACTCGCTAACACAGTCATTCCTAGGAATTTGCGAGATAGTATCCACGATATCGCTTACTTGCGATTAAAATTTAGCAAACTAAATATCACAATTCGAGATCGCCGCATTATTTTGTAAAATAACAGTTGATTGACATCAGGGAAGATACAAGTTTAAGAACCGAATTTCAACAGAAAGCTGTGCACAATTGGTGGATTGGATTAAAAAATGAGTACCCAGATTTAGTAAGTGCAGCGAACGATGCGCTTCTTCCATTTGGATCTACATATCTGTGTGAGGTGTCTTTTTCTGCTATGATAGGTATTAAAACCAAGAATCGAAATAAACTGAACTTGGAACCGGACCTTCAAATCGCTGTATCACAAAGTGTCAAACCAAGATTTTCAGAAATTATGAAGCACAGTCAGCCACATTGTTCTCATTAAATTATATTGGTAAGTATATCTTCACCCTATCGTATTTCTGTTGTATACTATTAACTTACTAGGAAACAATGAAAGGATATATATAATATATATATATATATATATATATATATATATATATATATATATATATATATATATATATATATATAATCTTCATGTTCATTAGGGGTGCGTGTTATTTATTTTTGCTGATTAAAGGGTGCGTGATCAAAAAAGTTTGGAGACCACTGGTCTATCGTATTATATTGTTCATACATATGCTTAAGAATGCATTAAGTGTTGCATTATCATATATATATATATATATATATATATAGTTGTGTGTTATTATATGTCACTCTCTGTACACATTTTGTATGCCTTATAAATGTAGCAAAGAACATTAAAATTATTATTATTATTATTAGTGTTATTATGATTATTATGATTATTATTAGTGTTATTATGATTACACTGGTCAACAAAGATTTTTCATCAGAGTAAAATTTGTGGTGGCTGGATAGCATTTTTCACGCTGATTCCAAAACTGCATTCAGATTTTTTCTAGCACGTATAGTTTTCAAGATGAAGGCATATATATAACTACACAGATTTAACCATTTTAAATAGGCAAAATACTAATATTTCAACATTTGATTATGTTTATTTTATTGTGTTTTTTTAGTTTATTCATCTTATTTATTTCAATTATTTTAATTATACATCTTATGTATTTCAGGTGTGAGCTTTTACGTCTAGCAGCATTGTGATTCACTTTTGAAGGTAGACATTTAGAGCCTAAAAAGTTAACCCAAGGACAGTTGAATGATCTTGTTAGAGACTTATCGCTGTCTAAAGAGAAATCAGAGCTTCTCGCCTCAAGACTAAAGGAGAACAATTTACTTGAGAACAATGTTCGTATTAGTTACTACCGAAAGCGGAATTTTGAATTAACAGCATTCTTTTCAGTAGACGGTCCTCTCTGTTATTGCCATGACATCAATGGACTATTTACAGCCATATCTCAGACGTATGTGGCATCTGAGTGGCGCCTCTTTATTGATTCGTCGCAGAGAAGCCTGAAAGCAGTTCTTTTGCATAATGGTAATATAATGCCATCCATCCCCATTGCCTATTCCGTCCATCTAAAAGAGACATATGACAATATGGATATACAACTTAAGGCAATCAAATACGACAGTCATCAATGGAATGTTTGTGGAGATCTAAAAGTTATAGGAATGCTTATGGGTATGCAGTCAGGATTCACAAAATTTTGTTGTTTCCTTTGCCTGTAGGACAGTCGCGCCACTATAGAACATTACACCAAAAGTGACTGGCCACTTAGGTATACATATGTCCCAGGGATAAGCAATGTCCAGTCTGTCCCTTTAGTGGATCCCCAAAAGATCTATCTGCCACCTCTTCACATTAAACTTGGTTTAATGAAGAATTTTGTTAAAGCAATGGGTAAAGTCAATTCTGAAGGGTTCCAATACCTTTCAAGGAAATTTCCGAAGGTTACTGCAGCAAAATTGAAGGAAGGAATTTTTGTTGGGCCACAAATAAGGGAGGTTTTGAATGACACTGAATTTGAAAAAGTCCTAAGTCCGCTGGAATTGAAGGCTTGGCTGGCGTTCAAATGGATATGTGAAAACTTTCTTGGAAGCAACAAGTCACCTGCGTATAAGGATGGAGTCAAGAACCTCCTTGATGCCTTCAAAGAAATGGAGTGTCGAATGTCGTTAAAAATTCACTTCCTGCATTCCCACTTAGATTTCTTTCCTGAAAACCTTGGTGCAGTGAGTGACGAGCAAGGAGAGCGCTTCCATCAAGATATTCAGATGATGGAGAAGCGCTACCAAGGATATTGGAATGAAAGCATGATGGTGGACCATTTTTGGATGCTGTATCGTGACAATCCAGGCCAAATTTACAAAAGGGAATCACACTCACAGCGCTTTTAATAAAATAATGTATATATTCTTTATTTATAAGTACATTGAATAAGGTATATGATGTATTTGTTGTTTAGCATTCCTAAGTGTGATCTATACATCCATAAATTTTCTTATAGCAATATCAAAAACTTAAAAATATCAAAACCAGTGTATCGATATAACCATACGTGCTAGAAAACAAATAAAACCAGATTCGGAATCAGCGCGAAAAATGCATTAAGAAAAGTGTGATCATGTTTGTGATGAGAAAAAAAGTTTCATTTTGTTGGCCAGTGTTATTATTAATAGTATTATGTTACATAATTCATATCTCTTCTTTTTTGTGATATTATCATTACGGTGTTCTAATAGTAATATTTTGGTTTATTTGATTTATAATTATTTTAATTGATTTTGTGCGCTGTTTGTGATTGATGCCATTCCTTATACTATATTTTATGTCTGCTTCTTAATGTTATTATGTTGTAATTGTAATGTTGTAATGCTGTTATTATGTTGTTATTATGTTTACAATACTTTTCATGATGTTTGATTTGGATTATGCGCACTTACATTTAATTTCTGTTACAATATTTTGTGTATTATGTGTTTTATTTATTGTTACTCATAAGTGTTCCGGTTTTTATTGATGTTTTTGGTTACACATATTTGTTACATAGTGAAAATTAAGTGGCCATCACATTTTTTTCTCTTCTGTTCTCATTTTTCGAGTTTGAGTTTTAGCATGAGTTCAAAGTGTCATGCGACAACTCATCATTTTCATTCATTACTTAGTCCCCCATTCTAACCCCCGCTGCTTACGCACGCATATAAAAGCCGATACGCCACACCCGTATTCAGAAGTTTTGGACCCTGGTATTGGTGTTTCTTCGAGATTGGCTCATTAAGAGCTCTCGTAATTTGTTACATATCTAGTGTCGGTAGTGGCCTGTTTACGTTAGTGTATTGTATTATAAAGACACTACTGATTATGGCTATTCCCATTACTTATTCATATAACTTTAAGGAACTTACTCAAAAGGCACAACCACATCAAATTAATATCTGATTCATCATAAACTATAGTGACTTGTATCACTCTTTTTAATCCCGAGACCCGAGTGATACCACCAACCACCAACAAAATCTTGAGGGAAACATTAAAGAACCCATAAGGCCAGGCATATATATATATATATATATACACACCCGAGGTGCAGTCAATAAATTTGCGAAGTTGTTTTATTCAAAACAGTAATGGTGACTCCGCAAATTTATGGAGTGGACGCTGTGTGTGTATTTATATATATATATATATATATATATATATATATATACACACACACATCAGTGGTGGGCACACACTTCAGTGTCGAGAACGACTTTGTCTAAAATTTTACCGACGGGCTAATAATAATATATGATATGAAGTTTTATATATATATATATATATATATATATATATATATATATATATATATATATATATATATATATATATTAACTGCAAACAACACACAGTATAATTAATGTAAAGAACGACGTTTGTGTAGAGGAGCGTTCCGCACAAGATGAGGAGGGAGAACAAACAAATGAAAAATGAGGTACCACCCAGGAATCGAACCCGGGATCATCCGATTGCGGGTCAGATATGCTATCCACTACACCAAGGACCTCGATCAAACAGAAGTCGTAATTCTCCTACATACGAGCAGAAATCAATGCCCTGAGGGGGCACCTTCGCATGCCGTACATTTGTTCGTTCTCCCTCCTCATCTTGTGCGGAACGCTCTTCTACACAAGCGTCGTTCTTTACATTAATTATACTGTGTTGTTTGCAGTTAAAATGTATATATGTACGGCATGCGAAGGTGCCCCCTCAGGGCATTGGTTTCTGCTCGTATGTAGGAGAATTACGACTTCTGTTTGATCGAGGTCCTTGGTGTAGTGGATAGCATATCTGACCGGCAATCGGACGATCCCGGGTTCGATTCCCGGGAGGTACCTCATTTTTCATTTGTTCGTTCTCCCTCCTCATCTTGTGCGGAACGCTCTTCTACACAAGCGTCGTTCTTTACATATATATATATATATATATGTATAATTTAGAAATATCTTATAAAAGGGCATGAGGTAAAGCAAAATATGAAGAATAAGATAGGAAGAAAACATTTTCTTACCTTGCTAAAATCAACCTTGCAATTTGCAACTAAACAAAGCTTGAGTTGTCAATTATTTATCATTATAAATATTTCTCTGTGCTTTCGTGTTTTTTTCATAATAACGAAATTATGTTCAATAAGTAATAACGATGCAGTAAATCTTTCTTAATTAAATAAAAAAAATAATAATGGAAGGAATGATTCTGAATAATTACATAAAGTGAAGTCGTGTCTGTAATATTAATCAAAAATGGCCTCGAGGGCGACTCCAAACCTTTCCAAAGGCGACTAATAGCCCGCGGGCGACCGAATGCACACCCCTGATATAAAGCATATGACTCTACTAACCTAACTTAACTTACCTATCTAACCTAGCGTACCCCTAAACGGCATGCATACACCTAACCAGGCATGCATACGTCTAACCCGGGCACAAGATTCACCCGATTTACGAAAGTAGGCTCATTTACCTCCTGTGACGGGTAAGGATATCACACCGTCTTTAAAAATTCTTGAAAGCAATCCTCCTTCCTGTGCATAGTTTGCCACACGTACGTTGCTGAGAATCCGACAAAATTTTTTTTGCTCAGGCCGTAAGTAAGAATAACTCTTTTCACTGCGTACCAACATCCTTCAATTATGTTTGTGCGAGCACTGGTGCAGAATCCTTAAACGTAACTGAATGATTAACCATAAAATGTTTGAATCCTTCTTTAACCATTAAGGGCCAGAACTTTTTTTTCTTGATATTTTTTATTATATTTAGCTTCAGAAACTTCATCTATCTGATAAAAAAATTTACTTCTAAGTATACTGTAAGTTTGAAATAGTTTTTAAATATTTCACTTTTAATTTTTAAATTTATAGTATTTTAAGTCCGCGTCCTAAAACTGGGGCGTTAGCCTTTATTGGGTCAATATGTGGGTCAATATGTGGGTCCGGTGCTAGTGTCTCCGAGCAACTGATATAATGAGCAAACCAACCAACCAACATATTTGTTGTGAATCACACCTCAAATTGGAATGAACATTCGGAAATGGCTAATTTATGTAAAAATGCGTGGTAACTAATATGGCATCGTAATTTAAATGGAGTCTCATAACCTGCTTTTGTCGAGAAAGATAACTTAAATGTACATTTTCTTGCGAGGGCGATAATATAATTATGACGGATTTCATACAAATTACACTTTATATTACATTCCCCACAATTTACAATATCTTTCACCAAAATTTTAAACTATAAATAACCTAATTAACAATTCACTGTCATCTTTTAGAAGTTTTATTAAATCTATAAGAATACTAAATACGTACATCTTTCACTTTACAACTTTCACTTTCCTTGTGGGTGTGCATCATGTATTAATTTAACATGGTTTAATTGCAAGATTCATCCCCCTCGTACATATTGTTGGTCACGTGAGAAACAACTAACTAGTAGTATGATCTCAAAAAAGTCGAGTGCAAATCAATTGTATGCAACATGATCAATAATTGCAACATTGCATGCAGCAAGATATGGGTTAGACCCTCCAAAGGGAAGAGGGGGTATGCAAGAAGGGGAGAGAGGGGTTAGACCCTCCAAGGGGGAGAGGGGGTATGCAAGAAGGGGAGAGAGGGTGTTAGACCCTCTAAGGTGGAGAGGGAGGTATGCATGAAGGAGGGAGTGGGTAACCTAACAAGGGAGGAGAGTGGGGGTTCAAGAGGGCCGGGGCTAGACCATCCAAAGGTGGGTAACCTAACATACCAATGGTAATAAAACACAAGAAGGAAAGAGAGAGAGAGATTTTCTCGCGGGCATGTCGCGGCGCATAAGGGAGTCTTCACAAGCCATCATGGGAGCTTTAGGATAACACCACTTGGTATAGAAGCCAGCCAATCGTATGGCGTAATCGGCTGTGAGGCAGTTTCTTTACAGGGTAAGCAGCCAGAGAATACAGCCAGGCGCCTTACTTTAGTGACTTATATATACATATATAGGCTAACTGAAGCGGCACCACCTGTAACAACAAATTCTTGAAGTAAAATGTGGCCATCCTGGTCGATACCCAAACTCCGTCAGTCGAAACAGCTAGAAAATACATCCAGCCGCCCACACACACACACACACACACACACACACACACACACACACACACACACACACACACTGTATCGTTTACATATACATCCCCTATAAAGTATTCTCTCTCACACTCTCTCTGTCTCCATATAGGGAATAAAGCACCTTGTAGCATTTATATATATATATATATACACTTATAAAAATGGCAAATTAATAAGGGGCATTACAAGTACAATTAGTTTGTCAACATTACGTTACCATAAGACAACGGTCGGGGCGTTAAAGGGTTAAAGAAAGCTTACATCTCTGATATTTGTCAGACACTATAATTACAATATTTGGTTTATACCCCTTTCAGATCTTCATATATACATAATATATACGTTGACTCTAATTACAAGTATATATATATATATATATATATATTACTAGAAACCTGATGCACGAGAAACTGTTTAAACAGTCAAGCTGGCGCCAACGGGGACAAATATCCCAATGGAAGATAACGATATGAAGCCGAAATATACGTAATATATCTGCAAAGGTTAAAACGTGTAAACAACCCATGGCGACACCCTGATCAGAAAAAAATATTACTTTGTATGCCTAGCGCCATCTCCATACGTGACCATTGGTGCCTCCAATCTAAAACAAACCGATGATTATTTCAGAACATGTCAATTTGTATCATCTGGGTTGTTTGCTTCTTATAAACACGGCTTGAACCAAATTGGCACTTGTGTGAAATGAAAACAATGGGTCAGGTTTTAAAAGAAAAATTCAACCATTCTTAGATAAAATAAATGTATTGTGTTTGCATAGGGATATTCTCAAACCAGTTTTATCACAACTCTACCAGCAATAAAAAAAAAATTCGTCTTTGTGTTTCACACCTCTGAGTAAACGTTCTGAATTATGATACCCCAAGCTATACACTTTTAAGAGCATATTTGTACAGAGGAGATTATGCATATGAAAGAAGGACCGAAAGAAATAATTTTATTTGACCAGGGCAGGATCAACATCGGGACGGAGCCAAAATTTCTCATGGTAATATAATTTCTATAAACGAATATCTACAAACATGGACGCTATCTATACATTTACAACAATGGATGGAAAACCCTGTTGGACATATTATTTCAAAATATATTTTTCAATTAACTTTTATGATTTGATAAGAGGATGTAAATCTTTTACTTATGCGACAGTCAAATGTTTGTTTATGCTCAGCAGTACCATACCATGTGCATATATTTACCAGCTCGGCTTGTGTACATTGGTACACAAGTTGAGCTGGTAAATATATACACATAAGCGAACATGACACCAAAAACTTGCACACTCGAAATTTTACACTTCCATAAAAGTTTGGATGTTCTCGCGGCAGCTGTGTCTAATCTCAGTGTGTGTGTATATATGTGTATATATATATATATATATATATATATATATATATATATATACATTTTTAACTGCAAACAACACACAGTATAATTAATGTAAAGAACGACGCTTGTGTAGAAGAGCGTTCCGCACAAGATGAGGAGGGAGAACGAACAAATGAAAAATGAGGTACAACCCGGGAATCGAACCCGGGATCATCCGATTGCCGGTCAGATATGCTATCCAGTACACCATGGACCTCAAACAATCAGAAGTCGTAATTCTCCTACATACGAGCAGAAACCAATGCCCTGAGGGGGCACCTTCGCATGCCGTACATATATATATTTTAACTGCAAACAACACACAGTATAATTATTGTAAAGAACGACGCTTGTGTAGAAGAGCGTTCCGCACAAGATGAGGAGGGAGAACAAACAAATGAAAAATGAGGTACCACCCGGGAATCGAACCCGGGCTCATCCGATTGCCGGTCAGATATGCTATCCACTACACCAGGGGTTCCCAAATTGTGTTCCGTGGAACACTTCTCACGGTATACAAGTGTTCCGTGGAACACCAATTTGGGAACCCCTGCACTACACCATGGACCTCGATTAATCAGAAGCCGTAATTCTCCTACATACGCTCTTTTACACAAGCGTCGTTCTTTACATTAATTATACTGTGTGTTGTTTGCAGTTAAAATGTATATATGTACGGCATGCGAAGGTGCCCCCTCAGGGCATTGGTTTCTGCTCGTATGTAGGAGAATTACATAGGAAATCGCAGTAGTTTTCTTCTATATTACTCTCCGACTTCTTCTTATAGTGGATAGGAGGATTCTGTGAAGCTGATTAAATTCTCTGAAGGTTCCCCGATTCTTCTTTTAACGGATCGGGAAAATATTTTTCTCTATTTAAGACTAAGTTCTCTGAAGAGAGCAAGGCTCAAAGGGGAAGATAAAGACGTTTCTCACGGCACTTTACTGCTAAAATGTTACAGTTAATGCTCAGCTTCTAAGTTAGATTAGTCTAATCAGAATAAACATGGGAGAAATTCTGTGGGTTTATATACCCAAATTTTGTTAACATCATTATTATTTAATATTGACTTGTTTCGTTTCTATTCTTTATAGGCTGCATTATTTTTGCAAAATATTTAAAGATAAGGTAAATTTTTTAGCTGTGGCAACGTTTAAACAGATAAACAAGATATTTGAAGATGAAGCTATATTTTTATCTTAAACCGCATATTGACAGATCTGATGTTATCATGATCTGCCGAGTTAACTAAAAATAGAAATTGAACTGTGCATTTTTACACTAAAACATGCATATGAGCAAAAATTAAAGGCTTAAGATTCACAATTAAAAGTTTAGGCAAGACATGACTTCATCTCTTATAACGAAGAGAGAATGTATACAAAAAATGAACATTGCAAAATTTAATCAGGTTTTATTATGAAGCTAAATCTAAAAAATGATTAAGTGATTTAAAAAGAAACAATTCACCAATTATTTGGCAAAAATAGGAAGCAAATAATTTTTTTTAGCCAAACTCGCGTTATGCGATTTTGGTATTATATTAATGAATATAAGAATATAGGAATATAGGAATTATTCATTGTGTATAATATATATATATATATATATATATATATATATATATATATATATATATATATATACACATTATCGAAGTCATCGACATTTTATTATGCAACTAAATCACAGAACTAAATATTTATTTTGAGGAAGGTGAATTTTAGAAAAGAATTCTATAATATTCGAGAAATCATGTCAGTAAAAGTTTTAGTATCATGCTAAAACTGCAGGTTGGTGACACTCCATTCTGTAGTTTATTTTCCTCTCTCTGAATCGTAATTTATGCCGTAAGTCTAAGGCGGTGTGGCATTCAGTACCACAGCTCTTTTTTTAGCCCTGCCAATTACAAGCATCAGCTAGGGATGTAATCTCGATCGTACCATCAGATACTCAAATGCTTATATATATATATATATATATATATACTGTATATATATTCGATATATTTGTAAACTTTTGTGTTGTATTTAAAATCTAGCTATGGTACAGTTTACGCATTTGATTTAAGCGAATATAGTTATAGTTATAATTATTATTAGTTATAGTTATAATTTACGTAAACTTAATTTGAAGGGAATAATTTGTTCCGGAACGGCGTGGAAGAAATAAAACTTAGCGCCAATGATGTGGAAGAGGGTGAAGGACCAGAAGGTTTACAACACAATCGTCAGCCTTGTGGAGAACCACAAAGCGAATGCGAATTAATTGCAGAAATAATGCAATAATAGCAATAGTCTTGGCTCATATGTTTACTGTGCTAAATACATTGGCAAACAAAATTTGTTTGCCGATGGTTATGCAGCGTGCAAGCAAACTGGCCACACACTGCAGGTCTGAATTTGATTGTGATATGGGGCCTGAAAAGTTGAGAAAGGTAGAGCAGGAAATGGATGTGCGTATAGTTGTATTTGGATTGGATCTGAAACAAAAGAGGTTATCCCACATTTACTCGTAAGACAGACTATCTGTGACGAGTGCTTGAACGTCGTGTGTGATGAATGTTGCAAATGTGGTAAACGAACAAACATTTTTAAGGTGACTGCAACAAATTCTCCTGTGAAACACTTTGTGAACTTTATTGTCAAGTTAGCGGACCATTTCAAAAAAATGACTGTATATTCTCGCCCATAACGCTGCAAAATTTGATAAACAATTCCTTTATAAGGAGCTTCTTGAACACGAGTCCTCCGAGATATTTACAGGTGATCCCTTGAAAAGAGGAAACAAACTTACACAGATGCAGATAAGAGGAAATGTTCAGTTTAAAGACACTGTTATTCACACTTTATAAATTAGCTAAGCTAAGCTACCCAAGGTGATAGGCGTACACGCTGATGTTTCAAAAAGATATTTCCCTTACACTTTCCTCACTCGCGACACTCTAAATTATGTAGGACTACCACCCCCCCCAAACATTATTTTAACTATGACAGCATGAGTGCAGGCGGTCGTGAAGACTTTGAGCGTTACTACAACAGGTTTAATCAAGATAATCCTTAAAATATAGCGGATGAATGTGAGCGTTATTTCAAGAATGACGTACACGTACTTAGAGTATGCTTCCAAGCCTTTAGAAGAATGTACATAACCCGTTTCAACTGTGATCCGCTACAAGCTGCACCTACGATCGCGTCATTGTGTTTTACCGTGTTCAAGAATAACTTCATGCCGAAAATCACGCTAGTCGTAAGCTTTTAGTTATTTAGTAAGCTTTTGAATTTATAATGTACGAAGTTAATCGAATTTTGACTCTTTTGTAAATGAAATCTTTTCTTTCAAGTGGACAAAATATTATATCATTATATCATATTTTGGATTAACAAATTTGGTTCATGAAAATCAGCTTCGACTTTGTAGTAAAAAAACAAGTACGTCACTCGACTATTTTGTTAAAAGAAGACCAACTGTGATCCACAAAGACCAAGTTCATACCTTAAAGTACAGTTATGTACTTTAGGTACAATTATGTACTCCAAATTATATTGAATGTTTTATGGATTATGTAAAAAGGAATACAAATACAAAAGACACCAAACAGCAACAGACTGGCTGAACCTTACGAGGCTGTCTGTTTAAGAAGCAAGGTTAAAAGATGTAAGAAAATTTAAAGACAGTGAAAGTTTTGAAACAAAGCAAAGAAAAGAGGTTGAAAGGAAGGAAAGAAATTTAAAGATAAAATGAAAATTTTAAAGTAAAGAGGAGTGAATTCGAGTGAAAATTCTAAAATACTTCTACGCGCAAACAAATGCTTCTAAATGTGGGTTTAAGGCAAGATAAGCATCTAGTCTCTTTTTAAAGGGTTAAACCGAATTACTTTGAACTTCGCTGGCTGGAAATCCATTCTACAAATTAATTATACGATTGAAGAAAAATGTTTACCTTCATTAAAATTAAAGTGTTTACCCACTAATTTGAGACCATTACCGCGAGTTCTATCTGCATTTCTGAAGGTGAAATATTTTTCGGCTTTGACATTATCAAAACGTTTAATCATTTTAAACACCTGGATTAAATCTCCTCGAACAAGTGAGAATAAATTTAACGTTTCCAAACGGGCAGTGTATGATTTTTTCTAAGTCTAGGAGTCATCTTCGTTGCCCGTCGCTGCACTCTCTCCATTCTGTCCACGTATTGTCGTAAACATGGGAACCAGAACTGAACGCAGTATTCCAGGTGGGGGCGTACTTAGGAATTATATAATGTTAGCATTGTTTTCTCTGACTTAAATTCAAATGATCTACCAATAAATCCTAAGATTCTATTTTCTTTTCTGACCGCTTTGATACATTGCTTACTTCGTTTAAACGTGTCGGCAACAACAATACCTAAATTTTCTTCTTCTATAACACTCGTCAGTGTCTTGTCACGCATAAAATACGTTTCTTAAATATTGTTTCTACCAATATTCAACATTTTACGTTTATCTATATTAAAGTTCATTTGCCAAATTTCTGCCCACTCGAGTACTGTAATTTATTTATTAATATCTTCTTGAATCTGAAAAACGTTTTTCGTCTCCCTAATTTGGTATCATCCGCAAATTTTTTAAATTATACTGTTAATTCCTATGTCGCTGTCACTGATATAAATAATAAAAAGAACTCATCCCAGAACTGATCCCTGAGACACGTCGTTAGTTACACTTTTCCAGTTAGACGCTTTGCCATTGATGACCATTCTCTGTTTATGTCCACTAGCCAAATTTTAAACCATTTGAGAACATTACTATCAATTCCGTGAGAATGACGTTTAGATGATGTGGCTATGAGGCACTTTGTCAAACGCCTTTTGAAAATCGAAATATATAATATCCACGGTTTTATTCTAGTCATAAATATTTACAATATCATTAAAGAAATCGAGCAGATTAGTAAGACAAGAACGATTACGTCAAAAGCCGTGTTGAGAATCTCTGATTAATTTACTTATTTCTAAGTGATTAACTATTTTGTCCCGAACGATAGTCTCCATAAACTCACCAACTACTGAAGTCAAACTATGTAACGGGATGATAATTTCCCGGAAGCAATTTGTCCCCTTTTTTAAATATTGGCGTAATGTTTGCAAGTTTCCAGACTGTAACGATTTATTAATTATTATTATTAATTAATTATTATCAAATATATATGTGAGAGGAGCGACTATTGCGCAGTTCATTTCTTTAAGTACCCGAGGGTAGAGCTTATCTGGATCTGGAATTTTATTCAAATTAATTTTATCTATGGCCGAGAGTTTCACCAATGATAAATTTGTGAAGCTTTAAATGATTATCACTGAGCATGATTACGGGAACGGGAATGTTGTTTATATTTTTGTTAGTAAACAGGGAAGAGAAGAATTTATTTAAAACTTCCGTCTTTTGTAAGTCATCGTAAATTTGCTCGTTATTTTCGCCTATGAGTGGACCAATAGTATGCGAAACTATTTCTTATTCCTAACGTAATTATAGCATTCCTTCGGATTCGATTTAATTTAGTTCACTATATACTCGTACAGTTCATAGTTGTGCTTCTTTTTTTTAAGATTTTTTGCTTCGCCTTCTCAATAACTTGTAAGCATTTTCATGGGACAAATTATTCGTTTCCTTAAATTTAAAATACACGTTCCTTTTTAACGTTAAGCTATTTTTAATTTCAACATTATACCATTTAGGTTTAACAGACTTTGACAGTATCTTTTTACATAATGGGATATTACTTGATTCTAAACGTTTGATTCTAAATGCAGACGCAGCTTCGAAGTAGAGCGAAACTTTTGACGATATTTGACTGTAGTCTTTTCTTTAAGCGGATTTGGATGTATCCTTAAAAATGCGATATACAAGTATTTAACGATAACTTAGCTTAAAAAATAACCGCTGTATCTATACGAATTACAAACTATTATTGTCGTTTCCGAAATTTCAATAGTGGTCAGATTAATTTCCTGAAATGGACTACGATACTGAGGTTTGTATATTAACACTCTGGACTACTTCTTACGCGCTTCGCGTCAAAACTCTATCCTACCTACCCTTGGGTCACTTCTTACGCGAAACGCGTCAAGTTGATCTGGACAAGAGTAAATGCAAAATTTCTGTGAGTATTGTCGTCTTGACGCATGTAAGAAGTTGTCCAGAATGTTAATAAATCTTAGTTACTGCGTTACTAAGAGTTAGATAAATCTTGTGAAATATGTGATGGGAGTCGGATGTGTTATATTTAAAGTGGTAATTTAACTAACCTTTAGAGAGCAACTAGGAGATTTACTGAAAAATTTCTCTGCGTTTGCTGTAGCCAGTCGGTCTGCGTTTAACCAAAAGAAAATCTATTTTATATATTTAAAACTATAGTATACATATCCAATACTTTTCCGTCTTTACAACATATAACAAATAATGTACTGAAATTATAAGTTTATTTTCTGTGCAAACGGATTCTCTATTCCATAGAGAGGGTTTTTTTTTTTACAAAAATACTAGCGAACAAAAAGTAATAATAATAATATAATAATAATGACTGGGGTTGTTTAACCTCCTTCGCAACATCTAAGGTCATATGACGGAGGGGACCTACAGCTTTACGTGAGATCCGAAACACGGGTCGGTACATAATCTGGACAAGGAAGACGGTCTCCCATCCAACTACTACCGAGACCGAATGTCGCTTAACTTCGCTGATCAACGGGAAGCGGTGTTACAACATTGGCTACGACGTAGCCCTAATAATAATATAACACTGTGTGTATGTATATATATATATATATATATACAAGATACAAGATACCGTCCTAACATCTTTTAAGGCACATGGAATCAGGGGTGTAGTAATAAATTGGCTAGAAGAGTGGTTGCGAAGCAGGAAACAGAGGGTGGTCGTTGATGGAGCGGAGTCATGTTGGGCTAATGTAGCGAGTGGCCTTCCTCAGGGTTCTGTATTGGGCCCCTTGCTTTTTCTTATATATATTAACGATTTAGATGTCGGCCTAGTCAGTACAGTTTCAAAGTTTGCGGATGACACGAAGCTGGGTGGTAGGGCGATTAATGACGAAGATAGAGGTAAAATTCAGGAAGATCTGAATAAAATCGTTGATTGGTCAGTCACATGGCAAATGAGATTTAACGTGGATAAGTGCAAAATTTTGCATATAGGTTCGCGTAACGGTAATTTTGCGTATAGTATGTCAGGGAAAGATTTAATAAGTGTAGAGCAGGAAAAAGATTTAGGAGTTATAGTCACTGGTGATTTAAAAGTAGCGAAACAAAGTACAGCAGCGGTCAATAAGGCGAACAAAGTATTAGGTTTTATAGCTCGAAATTTTGAGTACAAATCGCGCGATATTATAGTTCCTCTTTATAAATCATTAGTTAGACCCCATTTGGAGTACGCGGTCCAATTTTGGAATCCGCATATGCGCAAAGATATAGACAAAATCGAAAGAGTTCAAAGACGAGCAACTAAGATGATTCCGTCTCTTAGGTCAAAGTCGTACGAGGATAGGCTTAAGGAGTTAAAATTGACTACTCTCGAGACTAGGAGGTTAAGGGGTGATCTAATCCAGGTTTTCAAAATTATGAATGGGTTTGATAACGTAGATAGAGATAGCTTTTTCGAAATATCTCAGTATAATAGGACTAGAAATAACGCGTGTAAGTTGACAAGTAGAAGGTTCGAGACAGCAGTTGCGAAAAACTTTTTTACGCATAGAATAGTAAATACCTGGAATAGTTTGCCGGTAGAAGTAATTAGTAGCACGTCTATAAACATGTTTAAAAATCGATTAGACGCGCATGTTGATAGAAAGGGTATAGTTTAAGGTAGTAAAATTAAGGCTTTGTGGGGATAGATCCCACAGCTCAACACAAGTGTTGTGGGATATAGGGAGGCAGCGTCTTGGGTTAGGGGATACTCTCTGTCCTTACACACCCCATTTAAAGAGATTCCTCTGCCGAGCGGTGCCCCCATAGTACTGTGAGGTATTGAAAAACTCATGATCTTCACTTGCCCCACAAACACCTTTAAATGGGAGACCCATAATGGGTGCACACACATTTCTACATTACTGTACAGTCTTTACAGCCACACCTACACTTTTTCTCGTAAGTGTATATATTGTAATGTATATGATTGTAAATTTTGACTTGGTCCGCAATCGATATGGACCGTGACTTGATGGATACCGTAATGAAATTGACTGGATTCTTTGGATCTGATATATTTGCATGTCCGTTATAAACAGATATAGAGTGTAACATTTGTGGATAGTAGTCTATTATGACTTGATCCTCTGGATCCAGAGATTCTATCTTTAGTTTTAAATCGATAATTAATTAGTTTTAAATTGATAATTATTTAGTTTCGTAAAAATTGGTCGTTGCCAATTTACCGGCAGTTTTTACATAAATTTCTTATGTTCTTGTGGTTCGGAACCCACGTAAAATTGTAGGTCCCCTCCGCTACCACGGAGGACATACACAATACACGATTACGAACACAGTTAGGTAGACCAGCCATGAGTGGATCCTAGGGTCTTTGTTGGTCTGAAACATTATAACATTATATATTATATATATATATATATATATATACCTTTCAACTGTTGCGCGCGATGATTCCTCATTTCACGAAGGTCAAGCTTGTTGCCCCTCCTCTCGAGTTGGCCTGGTGAAGTAGTGAGTTGGTGTCTTGTACTTTCCACCTCACATAGCCAGGCACGCCCGGCTCATCGAGGATTGTTCTGAGCCAGGCGTCTAGTCTTCTTTTGAAGATGTCCACTGTAACCCCATTCGTGTTTCTTAGGTCTTTGGGCAGCTGATTAAACAGTTTTGGTGCTCTCACAACGAAACTATTTTATTTCACGGTTAAGAATCTTCCCTGTCTAGCCTTTAATTTGGGAACACGACCCAGTCTTCCTTTTCTACTCTCCACTGTTGTTTGGGGAATTACAGGGTTCAGAGTAAGATTAGGGACTAGTTTCTCCATTATTTTCCAAGTGTAAATAATGGTGTATCTCTCTCTCCTCCTTTCCAATGAATATAGGTTTAATTCGCGTAACCTTTCCCAGTAATTTAGTTCTTTGCACCCATTGATCTTGGCTGTGAAGCTTCTCTGAATTCCTTCTAGTTGTCTAATGTCTTCTTTTTTATATGGGCATATTAGGACCGAGCAGTATTCCAATTTGGGTATGATCAGTGTTTTCAGTAGAGGAATCATTATATTCCTATCCCTTCGTTTAAAAGTTCTCAGTATCTGCCCAGTAGGTGTATCATGATCATTGAAGCGCGAATTTCAAGATAGGCAGTATGTATTCCTATGTAAAATTAAATTTTAGGAGGGTTTTGTTTTCTTGAACTTTTGCTAAAAATCACGTTTAAGTGTTCAAATTTCCACTTTTTCTTTTTCTGGTTATGTACAGAACAGCTGTGCAGGACATACACTGTAGTACAAATGTAACAGACCGGTTTCTTACCAAACAAAACCATTGTAACAGCTGTTATAGGCTACTAGAGTTTCACTGTAATAATTTTCTATGTTTCAGATACAAAGCTTGGTGAAGATTGTGTAGCCACCATGGCTAAGCAAGGACTAAAGACCAGAAAAAGTTCTGGTTCAAAGCTGAGTGATCTGGTGGGTCCAGGCAAGCAGTTATTTCTCACAGAAGTTCCAACCTGGAGAGCTGTGTTTCAGAGAGGAATCCTTCTCCAGGAAGAGAAGCTGCTTCCGGATGATATGAAGAGAACTCAGTACCCTCTGCAAGATTTGGCTAAGGACTTGGTATCACTGGTACTGGCACAGTGGCGCAAAAGCAATGCCAAGTTCACTCCTCCTGTGATCATTCAAGAGAGATTCATTGCCAGGAAGATTCTTGTCAGGTGGAATGAAATGATTGACATAGTGAATGGCAGAGTGAAGGCTGCAAAGAGAGAGAAGAGAATATCTGAACTTGATACATTGTTTGACATAACCTGCAGACATGATATCACTCTCTGTGGAACTGAAGCATCTGGCTGCTCTGGCTGTGCTGCTAGAGTTCATGTCGACTGTGACTGTCCTCTGCCTCAGAAGATTCCAAAGCTAGAGCTAGAGTGGCTCCATTACATCTGTTGATGTGAAGGAAACAGTGAAGCAGGTGAAGGCTGCTAAGAGGAAGGAGGAAGAACAGAAGGCAGTGAGAAGAGAAACAGAAAAGAGGAAGAAGAAAAGGAGCTACTGCTTAGAGCTGATGATGGTGATGATGATGAAGATGAGGTGACTTCCTTGCAAGAGTCTCCAGGCAGAGCAGCTCCTACTGCTGACACAGATTTTTTCAGTACTGCACCAGGCACAAGCTCCAGTGTCAACACTGGCAAAGTCTCCACCTCTGCCAGGAGGAACTACATGGATATCTCAAGCACTGCTGCGGCTGCAGTCAGGTTCAAGGTGGCACACACTCCTGCAGCAGCCATTGCAACTGGTTTCTTGCAAGATCTCATCAAAGCTGGCCATCTATCTGCTGATAAGGCATATCTAGCTGTTGACAGGATGAAGATGTGGAGGGGCAAGGAGTCTGTAATAGGTGCCTCGGTGGAGGCCCTGGAGAAAAGGACAGAGGGAGAGGAGATCAAGGGAATTTTCTTTGATGGAAAACAAGATAAGAAGACAAAGGTCATGAGGTACAATGAAGAAACTGGCCGCTTCCATCCTGATATTACAACTGAAGAGCACTATAGTGTTACCTGGGAACCTGAGGGGAAGTATCTTTTCCATTGTACACCAGAAGAACCTGAAGGAAATGAGAAACCTACACTGAAGATAGCTCAGGCTCTGTTTGAGTGGATTAGTGCTCATGGTGCTAAAGATACTATTATGGTCCTTGGTGGTGACTCCATCAACACAAACACCGGACCTGATGGAGGAACTATCACTCACTTGGAGAGACTGCTAGGTCACAAGTGTCACTGGCTGATATGCCAGTTGCATATTAATGAACTCAGCCTCAGGCACATGATCATCAAGCTTGATGGTCCCTACACGCACGAGTCTGGGTTCAGTGGCCCAATAGGAAAACGTTTGAAGAAGATCAACTTTAGCTTCAAGGCTCTGCCAAGAGAAGAAGATATAATTGAACTGCCAGAAGACATTGTACAGAACCTTAGCACTGACCAGAAGAACTGCTACCTACTGATCAAAGCTCTCAAGACAGGAGATTTCAGCAAGGAAGTTGCTGGTCTGAAGTGTGGCCCACTGAATCAGTCACGCTGGCTGACTACAGGTGAGGCTCTGTTGATGATGTAGATGAGGCAGCATGGTCTGAAAGGGGAGGTGTGTTTTGTGTTTCAAATTTCGTATCATCAGTCATTACAACCCCTAAGTCTTTTGCTTTAGAATTTCTCTGAATTTCCTGTCCATTTGGGATATAATATTCCATGGATTTTAGGTCCTCCCTTTTTCTGTAACGTAACAGCTGAAATTTCTCAGTGTTAAACTTCATATTGTTGTTTCCCGTCCACTTGTAGATTCTGTTCATGTCCGTTTGTAGAGATCCTATATCTTCTGGGTTTCTTATTTTTCTACTGATCCTTGTGTCATCGGCAAAGGATGTTACTGTGCTGTCTCTGGTAACGTCTTCATCTATGTCAGTTAGCATGATTATGAAGAGTAGTGGAGCTAATACTGTTCCTTGTGGTACTGAGCTGAGGACCTCTGATTCTGATGAAGATACTCCTTGTACTGTAACGACTTGCCGCCGCTCACTAAGGAAATTATATATCCATTTTCCTACTTTTCCTGTTATTCCCATATATTTCAGTTTATGTATTATAATTCCATGGTCACACTTGTCGAACGCTTTGGCAAAGTCTGTGTATATTACATCATAGTTTTCATTACTTTCCAGTGCATCAATAATGTTGTAGCGTTCCATTAGTTGTGATAGACATGATCTGCCTGACCGAAACCCATGTTGGTTATCATTTAATTTTTTCTGAGTTTCCAAAAAGCCATAGCTTTTCTGTCTAACTATTCTTTCAAATATTTTAGTGAGATGAGATGTAAACGACGCTAGCCTATAGTTTTTGGCCTCGGATCGATCTCCTCCTTTATATATTGGGACTATGTTCGCGCTCTTCAGGATGCCCGGTTTTTCTCCCTTATCTAGTGATCGTCTCCATATCCAATATAGGGGCTCAGCGATTGAATTCTTGCAGTTTTTGATCAGTGTGGCATTCCATTTGTCCGGTCGTGCCGCTGAGTGTGCTTTTAGTTTCCCTATAGCTTGTGTAATATCATTTGTCGTAAAATCGAAGTCCGTTATACTTTCCCCTTATAGTTCTTCTTCAAAGAACGCGTTTTTATCGCATATCAGTTTGTCAGTTTTGGGGATACTGAAAGATGATTCATACTGAGCTCTTAATATTTCGGATGTTTCTGTTAGAATTTAGATCATCAGATAAAGCACTGTCTTCGTTTTTCAAAGGTCCAATAGTCGCATGGTTTTTCGACTTCCTTTTTGCAATATTATAGGAGTACTTTGAGTTAACCTTTATCACCTCTATAGCGTCGCCTTCTTCTTTTTCTGTATGCTTCTCAATTAGTTCCTGTATGACGCAATCGATACTCTGCAGTTTATCATTTAATATTTTGTTATCTTTATAGTCACTTAATTTTGCAGTCACTCTTTTTCTGTTTCGGAACAATGACCTCTTTTGTTTCTCAAACCTGCTTCTCTTTCCCCGTTGTTGTATTTTTGGGACATGTCTTTCCACAATTTCCAGCGTCTTCTCCTCTAAGGTCGTTAGCATCTCTTCTGTTGTCTTGGCCTCGAAGATGGATTTCCAATCTATTACTTCCATGCTGGATGCAACATCTTCCCAGTTTATAGCTTTGGAGTGAAAATTAAAAATTTCGAGTTTGCTTCTTTCTGTTGTGCGTGTTCTTTCCTTTCTTGCTGCTTTTATATTGGTTATTTCAATAATGTTGTGATCCGATATTATAGTTGGGGGTATTTCTACATTATCAATTAGGTTGTTGTTGTTTGTGAACACCAAATCTAGGCAGTTGTTTTATCTTGTGTTTTCTGTTATTTCTTGTGTTGACATAAATTCATCAGCCAGAGCTAGTAGCATTTTTACCTGCTCCTGGTCTTCCCGTGTGCCCCCCTTGTCCTGGTGTACACATTTTTTCCTATCCTTTTATATTTCATGAATGGAAAATTAAAATCACCACAAAGAAAAATATTTGGGGGTTGGAGAGTGTAGATCTTTTACTCAGTTTCTTACTTCTATAATGGAATTTGAAAATTTTGAGGTTGGCGTGTTCGGGGGTCTGTACATTGCAATTAGCACCATATTTAATTTTTCAACTTTTGCTGCTACACATTCTACGTAGCTGTTTGAGGTACCTATAGTTATTTCTGCCATATGCCTTTCGCGTGTGTAAATAGCACATCCTCCTTTACGTCTCAATGTTCTGTCGGATATAATATATATATATATATGAATAGAAACGACATAAGTGTTAAGGAACGTTTCTGCACACGAGGAGGAGAGATAACGAATAATGAAAAATGAGGCGAACCGCCCAGGAATCGAACCCAGGGCCTTCCAATTGCCGGTCGGACGCTCTACCATTATGCTACGGACCTCACTCAATCACAAATCGAAATTCTCCCACATAGGGCAGAAACCAATGCCCTGAGAGAGCACCCTCGCAAATCGTGAATATGCGCATATAACTGCAATGACCGCGCAGTATATAAATGAATAGAAACGACATAAGTGTTAAGGAACGTTTCTGCACACGAGGAGGAGAGATAACGAATAATGAAAAATGAGGCGAACCGCCCAGGAATCGAACCCAGGGCCTTCCAATTGGAAGGCCCTGGGTTCGATTCCTGGGCGGTTCGCCTCATTTTTCATTATTCGTTATCTCTCCTCCTCGTGTGCAGAAACGTTCCTTAACACTTATGTCGTTTCTATTCATTTATATACTGCGCGGTCATTGCAGTTATATGCATATATATATATATATAATATATATATATATATATATATATATATATATATGTATATATATATATATGTATATATATAATATATATATATATATATATATATATATATATATATATATATATATATATATATATATATTATATATATATATATATACATATATAGTGGGGATAATTTCAATTATACTTTACTATTAAAAAAAATCCATAAAATTCTTTGTTTTATCAGATGTTATTTCGATTTTTGCCTTTCCTTTTCACAAAATAAAATTTTTTATATCTGAGGTACGTATTTACTTTTGATAAACGTTAGTGACGTGTTTCATATTACACCACCTACGAGAAAAATTGCAGCAGTGAATGGGTCTAGTTGTAACTTTATAGGCACGTTATAACGAACATAAATATTTCTCAAAATATTTCATGTTGGGTTCTTTGTGCAATAAAACGAATAAAAAATCACAAAAATCCCTTTATTAACCAGAAATAATAACGCAATTCAAATATCAACCTTAATCACATTCTCATTTGCAGTTTTGATAAACATAAGACCACGTTTGTGTGCCGGAAGTGCATGAGACACGCGACTAACCCTTACATGTTCCGCATTGAATCCATATTTCATTAGATTTGCTCGAAGTGTATGCTTCACAACAATCGAGATACTGTAACACTGTTACAATTTACCCCACGAGGCTCGTTACAGTTCGCCCGTTCAGCTTTCTTTCGAAGTTTTAATTGCTTTTAGGATCGTAATTCTAACTGAACAGTACAACACGAAACACCCGATATAAAATTTTATATACAAATATTTGAACTCAACCACGTTAATGGACGTTAGAAAAAATATTTAACCATGAAAATATTTATTTACAACAGTGGAAATTACTTTTCCGAATATTATTAAGTTCACAAAACGCATTTCAAGCGTTGGAGTTTCCTTTTCTCGTCATCGTTCCTAGAAAGATCATATATACGCTCTTTCCAAGACAGCTTCTAAGAGGTTGGGTGTGCTCTACCGGCTCCGTAATTTCTTCATCCTACTCAGTTCCTGTATCTGTACAGGGGTCTTGTCCGCCCCTATAAAGAGTACGCTTCTCATGCGTGGGGTGGCTCAACCCACACAGCTCTACTTGACCGAGTGGAATTAAAGACTTTTCGTCTCATCAATTCCTCGACTCTGACTGACTGTTTTCAATCCCTCGCTCTTCACCGAAGTGTTGCCTCATTCTCTCTTTACTATCGCTATCATAACTGACACTGCCCTTCTGAACTCTCTAACTGCATGCCTCCTCCTTTGAGGAAAATTTGCAGCACCAAACTTTCAACCCATTCTCATCCCTTTTCTCCCCAACTTTATTCTCAGTCTTTCATCTACTCAACCGGTCAACTCTGGAACAACTTCCTCAATCCATCTTTCCCTCTATCTACTCGTATGACCGCCAATCTTTGAAATGCAGAGTGTCCAGCCATCTCGAAAACCTTGAATCTTGGTTTCATCTCTCTCCTTCTCCTTCCATGGGAGACGGGGTAGTTTTGCAAGCGTTCGCCCTTGGTCCTCCCTTCCTGCATAAAAAAACACCTAGGTCGTTGTTGCTATAGTGAAATGCAATTAATTTGATTTAAATGAGCTTACGTTGGTGCCACTATTACAAATTACACCGTGTTACAACTGTCCCCACTCTTCTGTATATATATATATATATATATAGTATATATTACCCCCCCCTCTTTATCATGTGTCAATGGCAATGTTGAAAGGAAGAGTGAATGAGGGAAATGCTTTGTATTTGTTGAAGGGGAGAAAGGGAAGTGTCTAGGAAGGCGAGTGTATTCGGTACCCACTCTCAAAAGAGCGAATGTTTGGCATAAGGGTACTTTTTAACCATTCTTTAATTATTAGTGTTTTTGAAAATTAGAATATACTGTATTTCCTATAGATTTTTCTTCGGTGAACTTTATTCAGCGACTACACATTACACTTTAAGCACTGAAACCATGATCGGGTGACCTCTATAAAATGTTAGTTTGTGCTATGAATGTTTCAGAAATATTGTTGACGGTATACACGATCACCGAAGTAAAATAATTTCTCATTCAATTAAACATATAATTTTTGTTCTAAATACGAAAATGAATTTTAATTGAGAGCCATTTGTCCTTCTTTGTTTAATTAAATCCTTTATTCATTTTCAAGTTCCAAAAAAAAAGACAAATGATTGAATACACACTTTTATATATAATAATTAATCATCGTCTTCGCAATTTCTCGAAAGAAAAAATCTACAATATTATTTTTGAAATCTCTTAAAGTCAAATAGGAGAAAAATGTTCAATTTCTTGTAATGAATTTACCGGCTTCTTCATTCCACTAGTTGTCATAAAATCAGTTGAGAATATGAGGAATAAGAGATGAAAAAGAGACACGAATGCGGAGATGAAGAGATAACCAGAGAAATAGAAAGAAACACGGAGAGAGAGAGAGAGAGAGAGAGAATAAAATTCATTTTACTGACTTCACACTTAATATAAGCTTCAACTTCAAATGAAAAATTTTTCTTTCAATTTTTCGGTTCCATTTTCTTTCTGGAAAACAAAAACAAAAATTAAAAAAATACTTTTGCTTTAAATAAATTATAGTTACACATTCTAAAATAAGAAGTACACTACACACACACACACACACACACACACACACACATATGTGCGCATCTTCGCATAACCGAGGTACCAAATTTTTTAAATCCATATATCTAAAAAACTAATTAACAAAACCTAATTTGCCTTAATCTAACCTTTGGGCGTGAAGGGCGTGACAAATATTTCGGACGCTAATGAGGGCTCGAAGAGTGGTTCCTGTTAAGTCATTAAATAGTGATGTACTAGCTAATCTAGCCTAACCTAACCTAGTTAGGATCAACATAACTTTTTTCCGACAATAAAAATATTTTTAGATTTTTTATATAAATTTGTAATGTTCCGAGGTATCAAAAGCGTTACCTCACTAAAAGAATTACCTACTACATGTGTGATTTATTATATATATATATATATATATAATGTAAAGAACGACGCTTGTGTAGAAGAGCGTTCCGCACAAGATGAGGAGGGAGAACGAGCAAATGAAAAATGAGCTACCTCCCAGGAATCGAACCTGGGATCATCCAATTGCCGGTCGGATATGATAACCACTGCACCAAGGACCCCGATTAGTCAATACTCGTAATTCTCCTACATACGAGCGGAATCAAATGCCCTGAGGGGGCACCTTCGCATGCCGTACATATATACATTTTAACTGCAAACAACACACAGTATTATACTTGGTGCAGTGGTTATCATATCCGACCGGCAATTGGATGATCCCAGGTTCGATTCCTGGGAGGTAGCTCATTTTTCATTTGCTCGTTCTCCCTCCTCATCTTGTGCGGAACGCTCTTCTACACAAGCGTCGTTCTTTACATTAATTATACTGTGTTGTTTGCAGTTAAAATGTCTATATATATATATATATATATATATATATATATATATATTATATATATATATATATACACATATATATACACACATATATATACACACATACATAAAACTCAATATACCACGCCGGTGGTTGGGTGGTGCAGCCGCTGCTGCCCGCCACCAATGACTGGCCTCTCACCTTGCGCGCCACCGCACACAGTATTATTCTCTTATGATATAATATAGAATTAAGTAGCTTGTACTCACCACAAGACTTGAAGATATGCGAAGCCAAAGGCCCACATTTGTACTCTATGAAGAACGGAGAGCCACTGACTGAGGTGCGTTTTGGTAGGCTGGCGGGAGCCGAGCCGTAGATTTAAACACCGCGCCAAATCAGTCAACTCGGTGTCATGATCACGGATAAGCGCACAATGGTCATAGTTAGTAAATCACGGTTAACTCGATTTACGTATAACCGCGTGAGTACTGTACAATGAATAAACAAATATATTAAGATTTTAAGCCAAAAATTCTAAAAAAAAAAATCTTAAAGGTTTCTGACGTCACATTGTTTCCAGGGAAGCTCCCAAACGTATAGCTTTGAGCTGTACAACTGTGGAACCCTGAAAATCTGGAACGCATATACGCGTATACGTGAAATTTTATGGCGCAGAATTCTTCTTTTGCTTTCCTGACGAAAGTCAAGAATAAGACGCGACGAGAAGAGCCTTCTTTCGCGGAAATATGGAAATATGTTCGCAGGGGAATTTGTCCCCTCGTCGCCAGGGTAATTTTTTTTTTTTTTATTTCTCTTCATTTTATGTTTTATTTATTTATGTAAAAGAAAAAGAGGACGAGATAAAGAAGAAGATTGTCAGAGGGAAGGAAAGAACTAGAGAACTAAACTAGGAAGAAAAGAGAAAAAGAGAGAAAATAGAGAGCCAAAAGCAAAGAGGGATAACATGCAGGAAGACAGAAGAAAGAAGAGAGTAAAATGAAAGAAGGAAAGAAGGAAGGGAGAAAATAAACAAAAAGAGGCAAGAAGACAAAGGGAAAGGGGAAAATTACTCTGGTTTTATCCTTGTTTGTAAACCTTTTCAAATGTTTTATATATACTGTGTGTATATATATATATATTGATGGAAATGCAAACAGTCGTAAAAGTGAATGGATGTCGTACAAGAAAACAGAAAACAGCCACTCATTCCAGGAACTACATTTCAGCTTTGTTAAATATTAATATGTTCCCGGAAGAATTTAGAGTTAAATAAAAATTTCTTTCACTCAATTACTTTAACTGGTCTGGTCTAGCGTGAAGTTACAATGAGATTCATTTACAAAATTAATTCTCATTTTGTTTTTTTTCCAATCTGAAGCAACGCTGCGTCTCAATCTGGTTGAAAATAAGTGATGGTTTACGCTAAAAATGTAGTTCAATTTCATATTCTAACTTTATATAGTTTATGTATTTCATAAAGGTTTTATCGTAAATACAGAGCGCCCGGTAGCTCAGTGGTTATGATAGCCGACTC